>JACBWW010000023.1:10621382-10818060 GCA_020086605.1 Lanius collurio | reverse complement strand
TACTTAATCCAATGTAGTGGCACATAAGGGGCTTCTCTCCTTTAATTGAAGCCTCTAGAATATTGGGAAAAGAGGGGGCTTCCTCACTTTAAATCTCTCAAATGATCAAAAACAAGGGATTTCCCCCTCAATTCAAATCTTTAAAAAGAAGAATGAGGCAATCAGTAGTGGACAGGTAGGGGAATTTTGGGGGGTAAAACTTGAAATAATCTAAAAGTTGAGAATGAATATTTTTAGGTAAAAATGAGGTAATAAGTTATGGACAGTTAATGAGAATTTTGGGGGTTAAACTTGACGTAATCTCTAGGGAGAATGTGAACACTGACAAACTGAGGCAGTCACTGAGGCTAGGCAAGGAAATTTTGGGCATAAAACTTGGGAAGATCTGTAGAGCAGAGAATGAACATATTGAGGAAGCAATGAGGTGATCAGTAGTCAACATTAAGTAGAATTTGGAGGGCAAACCCTGAGGTAATTATATAGGAACAGTAAGTGTTTTTGGGAAAAAAATGTGACATAATTTGTACGGGACAGAATGAACATTTTGGGGATAAGACAGATATAACCTGTGTGGTGGTTTTGGTTTTAAAATCTAGTTAGTATACAGGGGACAAAATAGACACTTTGGTAATAAAATCTGAGTTAATCTGAAGAAGAAAGAATTTCTATTTTGAGGTAAAATGGAGGTAATCAGAATTGAGTAGGTAGGGAAAATTGAGGGGGTAAAAAGTGAGGTAATCCCTAGGAGAGAGCAGGAACATCCTGAGGTAAACTGAGGGAATTGCTTGCGGAGAGGGTGATAAATCTGGGGGATAAAACTTGAGGAAATCTTCATGGTATAAAATTAGTATTTTGAGGTAAAAATTAAGTACTCGGTGGTGGAGAGGTATGGAAAACTTCAGGGGTAAAAACTGAGGTGATCTGTAGCAGAGAGAATGCACTCGACGGGGTAAACTGAGGTAATTGCTTTTGGACAGGTAGGGGAATTCTGGGGGGTAAAAATTGAAAGCATTTGTAGGGTAAAGAATGAAAATATTGAGGTGGAAATGAGGAAGTAGGTAGTGGACAGGTAGGGAAAGTTTTGGGGGTAAATCATGTGGTAATCTCCAGAGCAGAGATAGAATGCTTCCATGTAAAAAATGAGGAACTCAGAAGGAGACAGTGAAATTTTGGGGGTAAAATCTCAAGTAAGCTCAAGGTGAGGGAAGTGTTATTTTGAGGTAAACTTGGGACTCACTGTGTCCTCCTTCCTTGGGAGAAGAGGCCTGGGGTGGGAGAAAGGCACTGTGGGCAAAGGGACCTCCCTGGCATCCCCCGGGCACCTGCGGGAAACAGAGTGGACACTTTGGGAGCAAATGGAGGTGACTGGATTGTCCCTTTGGGGGATGCCGGGATTTAGATAATTCCATACATTTGCCTGCTGAAATTTCCCAGGCAAGGGGCTTTGCCTGACAGGGCAGCACAAAAATTGTTCCCTGTGTGGTGCCCAGATTTGGGGTTCAGCTTTGCTAGTTCAGATGAATTATACCCATAGCCCTGAATTCCCTGCTGAATTCCTGCTGGAATAGCCTCACAGTGCCTCCTGGGGCATGGATATTCCCATGCAGAGCTGCCTATTTAACACCAGCTATGTCAGGAACCAGCAGAGGTTCCAAGGAAGCTCAGCAGGGTCGGGACAAGGACAGGTTTATATTCCACAGAATTTGCTATTTGTAACCCTCATCCCCCAGCCCCACCAATGTCCCTGGGGGGCACCTGCCAGAATTCCCTGGAATTCAGCTGACTGCACCCCCCGAGCTTGGGCTCCCGGTGACACTGTAAAGCAGGAGAAGGTGCTGGCCGGACACACTCCCAGCCTGTGCTGAGGCAGCCCCTGTGCCCACAGGAGGACTTCTCTCCCTGCAGGAGCTGATTTCATTCCAGAGCCTCAGGAGTGGCCTCTGGAAGTCCTTTGTCCTCAGGAAAGGGATGCACATCCCTGCCTTCAGGGCACATGTAGTGTGAGCCACCTGCAAAAGCTTTCCATCAGTTGTGCAGTTCCAGCTGGCTCCCCAAAAAACTCCAAACTTAATCCAAACAGATTTATCTGACCGAACCTTTCATTTGAAGGCATCTCGGAGGGCATTGCTTGGCATTTAATTTCTGTGGGGGAAGCTTGCCTTGGCTTTAACGCTGCTGATGGATGATGTCCTCAGGCTAGAAGGGAAGGGATTTCAGGTGGCTGGGACATACCTGGCAGGTGTGTGGGACCTTGGCACCGAGAATTGCAGTCTGAGCCCCTCTGCAAACACCCTGTGCTGACATCGCCCAGGGCCAGCTGTTCCTTGGGGTGTTTTTGGGGTGTCGATGGGGTCTGTCAGGGCTGAAGCATCTCTGGGTGCCTGTTCAGAGCAAGCCCTGGCCAAGGGGTCACAGGAAGCCCTTTATCCACGTCCATCCCAGCGCCGCCCGGGCAGCCCAGCTCCCGTTCCCAGGATGCGTGTTTGGCACGCTGCGTGCCACGGGCAGGACACGGCAGGCACAGCTCCTCCCATCCAAACACAAAGGACAAGAGGTGCCAGTTCCCTTCCTGGGCTCCTGGCCTCCTCCTGCCCCACGTTCCCGGCCAGCTGGGACACAGAGGGAGCACCAAGGACCACTACTGGCAGTGAGCGGGAGTTTCCAAGGACTCTGTGCAGCCCTGGGCCAGAAAAGCTGCCCCGGCCTCAGCAGCCGCCGTGATTTTGGGCTGTGAACACTCACCTGCGGGAAATGTCCTTCTGCAGGCAGGACCAGCCCTGACGCTCTCCAGAAGAGCTTTGGCCATGGACCATGGTGCCTATTTAACACCAGCTGTGTCAGGAACCAGCAGAGGCCCCATGGCCTCTCTCTTTATTCGAATAAAGTAACGGGACTCCTCTTTTTGGACATAAACCTCTGGTGTTTGTGGAATAATTTTCCTGACATTAAATAATTAAAGCATGAAAAACAAGTAAACTATTATCAATAAACAAAGACATCTTTGAGAATCCAACTTTTAATAGAAAGTGGTTAAATTATATTCTTAAAACAATGCTGTGAGCAGCACATCTACAGGCAAGTATCTTGCTGTCTTTTCTTTTTATGTAAAAAACTCAGGAAAAAAACCTTCTTACATTAACAGAAAAAGAGTAGACGAGAAGATAGTTGAAGTCATCAGCCAAGGATTTTCCAGATACTATATGCTGCACAGTAGAGAAATTTTCAAACATCTGCCCTGTCTCACCTCCCCAGATCTCTCAAAAATGTCTCAGTGCTTTGGATTAAATGATGACCAACTGAATTGATTCTGTCGTCTTGGCAACACCAAATCCAATGTCAGATCTCTTTGTTCTTTTTCTGAATCCACTAGCTGATAACCAAGAATGTTTATAGCACCTTTGCAAACTTCCTGTATTTTCTTAACTTTCTGAAAGGAAAGAACATTTCTCCAGGCCTGTGAAACACTAACTGCATCTCGAGATGTTATTTTGAAGGCTTCTTTTTTTTGCCCCGATCCCTGTCCATGTGTGATATTATAGATCCAGCTTTTGAGCCTGGGAATCAAACTAAGATCTGCAAATTTATACATTTCTGAGATTTCTGATAATGGATCTCTTACCAGATCTTCAAAACGGACCATTAAATAGCGATCTTTCAGAAAACTAGGTGGTTTTACAGTAGCTGTTTCATAAATCTGAACGTGACTTCTACAAACCTCTTGCATTACTTTGTATTTGCTGTCTTCCACTTTAGTGCCATTGGTACTCAAGACAATTCCATTGTCACGGGCTAATGCTTTGACTGATTGTTCCCTTGACTTAACAACTGCCCTGGGGTCACGGACCAGGTGAATAATTTTGAGATTCAAGGATGGATCAGTGAGAAGGGGGTATAAGACCTTCAAGTCAAAGAATCGAACTTCCTTGATGACAACATGGCTGTAAGTTTTACAGGCTTCCTCCACCTTGCTGAATGGATACCGTCCACAAAGAGTCTTGCATGCCATTTCACTCGTTATGTCAGTACGTTGAAAAGAGTCACAAGCAGGAGCTGAACACAGAGCCCGACTCGCTGCCCACTGGAAAAGATCAGATAAGTTTCTTTTCCAAGGCATGTAAGCATCAAACACGGACATGTCACACAGAAAGACCGACCTGACTAAGTCCCGCACTGCCATGTGTAAGACTTTGGCGCTGTTCTGGTACATTGTAACCCACACGTGCCATGCAGGTTCCATCAGGTAGAAGACGCTGGGATGCTGGCTGAAAAGTTGACCGACAAAAGAAGATCCCGACCGCCAAGAGGAGAGAATAAGTATGTGGACTTGTGACGGTTTTTCCTCAGACTGAGGCATGAAGCTACTATACCGGGCATACATGAAGAGTAAGAATCCAGTCTGAACTGTTACAAAAATTATAACAATTGTGCTAGGAATCCGAATCCTTGCCATTCTCACCGAGGAAGGGCAATGAGAAAAGCTGAAAAAGAGAAGGGAAATACCGGTGAACCATTGCTCCTGCACACAATAACGATAAAAATCACGCAACACGTACTCTCGCATTAGTAAAATGTGCATGTGTGTATGTGGCACTAACTGCTTCTTTAATTAGTCGCACTGGGGAGTGATCACTGCAAGATCACAGCTGTTGGAAACTGAAAGGAAGTAATGTGTAATAGTAAGATCACAGCAGAAATAAGCAAATAAGTAAATGTTCGATGTTGAAGAAAACCTTGGGTTGATGCAGCTCAACCCTTGAATTAATAAAAAAAAAGAAACAAACTACAAAATACACAAGGCCCTCAACTTCAATAGAGGAGAGGAGAGGAGAGGAGAGGGAAATCTGTCTGAATTGCTCAATTGTATCTCAGTTTCAATTTAACATTACAAGGATTTCTGTCCTCTAAAAAGAGTGGATGCAAACATTGGTAACCGTTGGTGCTGAAATAAAAATAATCTTATCTAACAGGAGAGCTGTACCTTACAGCGGCAGTAGGGTGCTATATCAATTGGTGCTTGTCTGCAACCCTCTATTTTCCAAACTACAGAAGGCAGTTGGAAAACTCACAATCTGAAGCCACACCTGGCCACAGATGATAAAATGAAAAAGCAGCTGACATGTGTATTTGGTCTGGAGAGTGAACACCCTAAGACTGAATACCCTGAGTTAGCATTTAAGGAATTACCACTTTGGGAGTTAGATTTGTCTGCATATAACTCCTAGAAGATCTTAGGCCTGTCAACCCCAAGTGGATTTCTGTTTTACTTTGCCATCAAAGTTCAAGACACATGCACTCCTCATGGCTTTTTACTAGAGATTTTTGGCATATACTCTCTTGTGTTCTGACCTGTCCAGATTCTACTTGTAAGCAGTCAGTATATGTTAGCAGGCAAGGTTTTAGGAAAGTGAGACTCCTCCTGTACGCAGATCATCTCAAAAGTTCTACGTATACGTATTTGCTATCTAGCTGCATTTACAATTTGAAATTACATTTTTTTGCTTATTATGGTGAAAGATTCATTTTTCAAAACACTCTGAACTCTTGAAAGAAAACCAAGCAGACTAGTGAACATAGATACACACTCATTTGACATCATAAATTGAATTGAATGATCACTCATTACAAAACCTTTATGTACACTGCATATTAAAATGTGAAACTCTGCTTCAAAATTCTGTGGCAGCAAAAGTATACAAGAGTTCAACAAATAATGGCATTGATTTAAAGTAAGTGATGGAAGAAAAGCCTTCCAAGGCCTGTTAAAGGCAAAAATGAGGCTACAGCCCAAGGCTTAGCAATTCCCTAAACTGTGGATTGCCTGTGGTATATGCCTGTATTGTAGTGTCACACTAGGAGAAATAAGGCTTACTGTATTAACTTTTTCCCTAGCAGTCCACTACTTGCAACTGTCAGGCACGAGAGCAGATAGATAAATCCTTAGTTTAATTCAGCTTGGCTGTTCCTCATAGGTAAAATCTGCCTTGTTCAAATTGTGAATTTTTGCATATTACATCTCCAGAAGCATCTACAAATTTCTCTATGCTGTAGGATCACCAGCAATCCAGCAGCCTGCATTGACACTTCACCAAACAGAGGGGATGAAAGAATCTAAGCTGAAGTCAAAGTACAGTTGCATTTGCTAATTGAAAGATTTTTCCTGAAACAGATTCTGTGCCTGAAAGTCAGCCAGATAGAAATATCTCAAGATCTTTTTCTTGAGCGCAAGTAACGGCATACTGCAGCTCCTCGCAGCCTCACCCATTATGTGGCTTTTAGAGACCCAATTATGCTTTTTAAAGAATTAATGTGTTTCTCCTCTAGATACACAGAACTGTTGCTCTGCTCTAATCCTGCTGCAGAACTGCAACACTAACTGCTCTTTAGATGTTATAAGCAGGCGGTGGGGACTGAGGAATACAAACCAAAAGCTGCTTTTTTAAATTCACTTCTGCCTCGACTGTCTCTTAGACCTCTCCTCACTCCAATTCTCACGCAAGTACTGTTGCAGACGACGCCGTGCCAATGAAAAAACAGGTAACATGAGTATTAGTCCACAATACGTGTCTGAACTAATCAGACTCAGGTGCTACAAATAATGTCAAAAGACTGTAGCTGAAGTATTTCTCTATACTTCAATAGGATAAAAACTGCAAGAAGAAGTGCAATATCAGAGTAAAACACTATTTTCTATATTTGAGATAAATTTTCTACCCTTTTGGAAAAGATGAAGTGTTTCTAAGGAATATATATACATGTAGATACCACCAAAGAAAAAGCATAATTACGCAACAGAATATAGCATCTGTAAGAGTATTCTCTTGTGTGCATAAAGCCAAATACACCATTTTCTATGTAAACAGTGCCTTTTATTTCTGCACTTCTCATGTTGGGCACGTGTAATTCTATCTTCACGTAAACAACCCTTTACAATTTGCAATTGCATTCTGCAGTTAAGGTGATTTCAGCCCAGGTTAAACTTGCATTCCCTTAAAGTACAATTTTTTTTTCAACCCAAAAAGCTCTTTCATGATTTTTGACAAACTTTAGCTGAGGCAGAAAGCAGCTGTTAAATAGCCCATAGAATAACCTTCTCATAGAGTTGCTGAAGATCTATATATGTATATACATATTTATAAATCTGCTGAATAGATTACATTACATCATTGCCTTAGCTGTTGACTTAGGATTGTTGGATTAGCAGTCAGACTTCATGATCTTAAAGGTCTTTTCCAGCCTAAATGATTCTACAATTCCAAATGTAAGGGATCGAATCTTGTGACACAGCCTACCTCTGATCCTCTAATTTATTCCATCACAGGACTCACCAGATGGTGCTGTTAGGCAAGCTCGCTCTTTCAGCACAGAAAGACAATATGACAAAATTGCACACTGAAACTGCACACTGAAACACTAGTCTGTGACTTGCTTTGCATTGCCTCGCCTCTTTCTGCTAGTGCCCTCCTCCTTCACCAACAGCTCAGGGACACCAACTGCCCACCCCAAGATCCCCTCAGGAGAGCAAAATCGGGGTTTGTTACACCTCCTTTAGTTCTGCTTTGCTCCATAGAACTGCTTCCTTGTAACTGCACCTACCTGACTATAGCAGGCCTGCCAACCACAAACATGGGGGGAAAGGGAGAAGCAGCAGAGGGACCAGATGTTCTAGCATTACTGCCGTTTCAGTTGCCATCTCAGAGACAAAACTCTAGAAAGCACCTCCTCGTTGACTCACGCCATAGGACTGACCCCAAGTGGCAAGAGAGCTGTTACAACAAGCAGAAAAACAGGATGTAACGGGCATCCAGTTGCAGCAGCCAGCTCTCTGACACCTCTCACATCTTTTAGCTGAGACTCATGAAGTATGGCAACACTCAGTGGCATCACAATATGTGCTTTTGTAAATAATGAATACTCCTCAGCATAAATTATTTTACTAACAGTTACACTGTTATTCCTTTTCTGTGACAGTAGCAGTACTTCTTCTGCGATGCCATTTCTTCAAGGAGAGCTCTGGTAAAGACAATAATCAGAAGTCTCTCAAATTCTTCAGGCACATTCATCTCTCCACAGGGCAATGCAAATGTTCAAAATGTGATCTGAAAAGCATCTGCATATATGGTTTAGTTGACATTCCTGAATCAAGCTCTGTTACTGGGCTCCTCATGCTAAAAGCTACTAATGGAAACAAGATCCTAGACTAGATGAACCCTGGGACAGTTCCAGAATAACTATTCTCACATATCATCCGAAGGAAATTAATTGTACAAACCGACCAACAGAGCGACCATTTTCTTCACGACTGAAACTGTCTCTGACAGACTGCTGAGCCGCAGGGCCACTAGTATCCGCCATTGCTCACCAAGAAACGGCATAACAGAACATAACGGAAAGCTATCCAGTTTTACCAAGCGGGGTAAAAATACAGTCGGTGGTAGTATTGATCCCAAAAAGATCTCTTTTCTAAGGAGAGCACTTTTCATACCCAGAAAGGCAGAAAAGAAAGAATGAAATTGTCCAGTGGATGATCATATAGCTCTTGCTTCCAGGGCCTTTTATTCATTTGTTACATAAGACATTGGAATTGAGTAATCAGATCTTTTCAGGTCAGCTCTGAAAGGAGTACAATTTCTTAGTAACTTCCTTTGAGCACAGAATTCAACCCAA
The DNA here is from genome assembly GCA_020086605.1 of Lanius collurio. Classification (NCBI taxonomy): domain Eukaryota; kingdom Metazoa; phylum Chordata; class Aves; order Passeriformes; family Laniidae; genus Lanius; species Lanius collurio. The sequence goes on along the minus strand of JACBWW010000023.1, from coordinate 10,809,396 downwards.
AGAGACTTAATAAAGAAGTAAAAACTAACTTTATAGCTAAAAGAATCGTTCTATTAAACTGCTCATTTTTTTCTGGGATACTAAAAAGACTGTAGAAGGACAGAAAGAGTGCCTCATATTAGAACCATCAAGAAACATGCTCTCTCTTTGAGTTTTGGACAAAAGGCTGGGATGAAAGACTCTCTTAGAACAAACAAGTCTGGATCTGTTGTGGGAAGACTGAAAAACCAGGCTGGATTAAAACAAAAACATTTGAGTGAAGTATTACAAATACCTGCTTCCCTATCATGATTTCTGAACAACTGAATCTTAGCTGTCTCTGTCAAAGTCTTCCCTGGTCATTTTTTGTCTGACAAAATTTCCAGCACACTTTCATTTCCAACAGTCTATGCAGCACTTTTAAAGTCAAAGAATTTACAGATTACACAGAAATTACTTCAGCTTCAAATAACATACTCAGTTGTGGGTCCCTCCCAACTCAGAATATTCTGTGATTCTGTTGATTTCCCAGATTGAGCTCTTCCACTGAAAAATTAATACTTAATGCCGCATTATGTGCTCAACCTTTTGTTACCCAAAAATGACTGTCCTGTATGCTGACCTTTCAGAGCAATCATACGAGATCAATATAAGTTATGTACTTAAAATTCATCACATGCAGCAGTACTGACTGTAAAAAGAATGATAATGGTAAATGTCATCGTGCATTTTAAAGAATTGATAGGGAAACATTTGTTTGTGGCATGATAAATAGAGCAAAGATCACTTGAAGGTGTACTTTTCCTTGTGGCATTTATTCATTGCATACTTCACCTACAAGATAATGCAACAGTGCAGTCACCACCAAAACGGCTTCTATGAGCTAACATTAGAAACATAGTTTGCTACTCAAAAAAGTGAAATGCTGGTACAAAGCTGGCCAAAGAATAATACACAACAGTACTACTAGTGATTCTTGCAGTAAATCACCCCGTTGACAAAACATCACTTTCCTGTATTCTTCTACAGCCAGAAATCATACATCTTCCTAAGGCAAAAGCTTACCGTATCAATAACAAACAGTATGCAGATTGGTATTCGAATGGGAAAAACTAAAGGTTATTTTGGAGGGTGCCTTCTATAATCACTGGTAGTTTTTAAAAGTTAAAAGTCTTTCCAATACTAAATAGTTGAAACTTATAAGCCACCTAATTTCTTTTTAATAGAATAGTGAAACTGCAACTAAAATAATAAAATACAGTAAATGTAATGTAGTAATTCTGAATTATAACATTATACTAGCATTTCAGGTGATACTGCTAATTTAGCTTTTAGAAATATACTTCTTTTTACAATCTAGTGGAAAATGAGATTTGAAGAGTTGTTTCTAGAAAATCATCAGACTTAAACACTTTATAATACAATGAAACATACCATATATTTAATTACATTTTCACTGAAGTTCTTTTCCTAAAAGGTACTGTTCCCTTTGGGAGATTTTTTAAATATTTTTTTTTGAGTTAGATAAAGTTGTCCAGCCTAAGCATATGGCAGTGTCAAAGCACAGTCCTACAACACCTATTTATCCATGCACTGCAGCTGAAGATCCCAAAGTGTTTTCAGCTACTAGAATGACTAGCGTTCAAGAAATGGGATCTGCTTAGTTGCAATTTTTGTTAGGAATTTTTACTATGGCAAAACTGGGGTGACAAAGAGATACCCGCAGTGACTGAATACTATTCATTCGCACGAGTCTCTTCCGCACCGGTACAATACCGTCCTCAAATTCAAACAGACCGAGGACGATTGGGCTGTCTGCCCTGTGCGCCTCACCGAAGCAAGTGTTGCAACTTAGAAATAATGGCAAATGCTTCAGACCAGCATGTCACCTTCAGCTAGAAAGAGAGGCAGGACACAAAAGAAAAATGGGAAGGGATTTCCTGAAAAAGTTTCTCTAAAGCGCCTTGTTTCACCATCTAACTCCAGCAAACGAAACCACCTTAACCTGAATCAGCCATGTTCTCTATAGAAAAGGAAGGAAAAACAAAAAGAGAGGGAAAAGAAAAAAAAAGAAAAAACAAACAAACAAAAAAAGAAAACCAAAACCAAAAAAACCCCAACAAAAACAACAACAACAAAACAATAAACACCAAAAAAAAAAAAAAGGGGGGGGGGCGTGTGGGAGAGGGAGAAGAAGAAGAAGAAGAAGATGAAGAAAAACTAAAAAAAAAAAAAAGAAGCTGAATTTCGGTGCGACATCGGTTCCGCCGCAACTGGTATTAACCGCTACTCCGCCGCCAAAAGCAGGGGCGTGTGTGACCGACTCAAAAACATCCCCTTTAATGCACCGTTGTTTAAGACCGAAAAAAAAAGGTCTGACCGGGACTTCCAATCTTGTGGAATAACCGCAGCCCCATCCGCACCAGCCTGCCCATACCTTCTTGCCGCCTCCTGCCAGCACCGCGGGTCCGAGCTGCCGACAATGAGCCGCTTTCAGACGTGGCCGAGCTGCCGGAGCAGCGGGAGGAGCCCGGGAAGAAGCCGATCCGCCCCGCTCCCGGAGCATCCCCGGGCAAAGGCGCAGCCTGGCAGAGGCGGTCCGCTCGCCTGCCCCGCCCAGCACCGGCCACCTAGCGCCCGACCGTTCGAGTGGAACTGGCGCGGCGGGGCGGTGGCAGCCGCCCCGCCGCTAGCCAGGAGCATCCTGCAAGCGCCCGGCCCGTAAGGTCCCAGCTGGCTCGCCGAAGCCGGCTCGTGGCAGCACCGCCTGGCCGCCGCAGCAGCCAGCGGTCCCTCGGCCTCTCCTCCGCGGGGTCACGCGTGCCTCGGGCCTTCCTGTCGCAGCAGCTCCTTCCTCCCGGCCTCCTCCTCCTCCTCCTCCCTCCACCTCGGCCCAGCACTCCCACGCGCACAGAGCTCAGCGCGGCTGCGTCCCGCTCGCCTCCTGCGAGTAAAACCGGAGGATAATGCCCCCTTGCAAACTGTCTGCTTGGTGAGTTAACAAGCAACAAGGTGGTTTCTTTCATCCTAGTTTTACCTCTTAAAAGACTCCTGAAGCACGGCTCTTGCACGGCCATTCCCACATCAACCTTTGCACGGGACTTTTAACTTAAAGCTGCTTTCTTTTTCCTTCTTACAGAACTCCGATTAATCCTAGCGAGCTGCCATATTCTTCCTGAATGAAGAGCATTTAGATTGCTCTGTCATATGTATACAGAGATCATCTGTGTAGTAGCACTGTGGTGCATGGTAGTAGTTTTGGCTTTTTGTGTTGCTTAGCAAGCTAAAGGAAGAGTAGCTCTCTTACAGATAGCTCTCCGAGAAAGGCTCTTCCTTCCTAAACCTCTTTTAATGCTAGTTGCAGTGGATCCTCAGGTATGTATTTTCCCTGTGTAGTTCAGTTTGTTTCCTAAGCTATAAAATCTTGCCTTTTTTCTATTGCTTGGTTACTTAGAGAAGTAGAATGTCTCCTCAAGCTTGAGAAAGGAGTCAGAACTATGAACCAAGAACTATGGTCAGTATAAAAAGTGACCCAGGAAGTGACCACGGCAGAGGTATCACAGGGTTTTTTCCCTGCTGTGGTAACATCTGCCTCTACGGCTCCTTTTACCTTGCCTTCAGTCATTAGTCCCAGTCTTGAAACACCTTTTTCAAAAGAAATGGAGGGATGGCTTCAGGTCATACTGAACAATTACATGCCACTTGCAAGCAAATAACTCTTTTGATTGCCTCCTTTCAATGTATATAGTTCTTTGCTTATATTACTGTAGAGGATTTTTCCAGCTTTCTTCATCTAAAGGAAAAGAGATTGCTAACAATATTTTTCTATGTCTTTCCTGAACTAGACCTAATCTCCAGTTATTTCACGTGCATTCACTGAACTGTTGGTCTGAGCAGCATCCCTTGCCTTAACTTAATGTGAAAGGCTACAACAGGATAGAAAAGTGGGAGAGGGATTAACAGAGTCTCCCAGTACTGTTGCTTTCGAGCATTAGTCTCTTCCATGTTCCCGTTGCTACCTTAAACAGGCTCGGAGGAAGGCTGTTATGCGTTCCATTTTTGCGGGAGTAGAGCATTCAAACCCTTAAATTGCGGTCCTGTGGTCTCTCCAGATATTTCTACCCCTTGCTCATGTCCACCTTAAGGCTTGTGCAGACACATACAAGGTTCGGTCAGGGAACTGACTTGTCTGAAAAAGTGATTACACACTTGGTAAAGATCGTCTTCACCATAATGAACTCGATGAATTAACTCATGCAGCCACACAAGCACCTTTGCTGCAGGGGAGAGCGTACCAAATGTACATCAGCTTGAGACATTGGGGAAACAAGCTCACGGGCCCCTTTGTTCATGCTGTGTTACGGCTCAAAACACTAAAAAGCAGTAGACAGTTGCCTTGACTCTGAACATGCTGATAAGAAGCCAGTTACCAGTAGCCCTATGCTGCCATATAGAGACTTCAAAGATCCAAGAGCAAACTGGAGGTTTCTGGAAAAGGTAGCTCCCAACTACAAGGATGCTGAATTCTACAGGATGATGGCCAAAAGATGGCATACTGCTAAGCTGCTCTTTCATATTTCATAGCTGCACCGTGTCTTAAGAGTTCAAGAGAACCAATGACACAATTTTTTGCAGGAATTCTAGCATCTAGAATTGTTTAAAATTCTGTCCTTCTGTAACACTGCTTTGCTAAAACTAATTCCTTAATATAAAACTGAAAACATATTGGAAATTTTGTTGTTTTCTCTTGTAAGCTTGTCTGGCATAAAAAGTAAGCCCAGAAAGAGAAAATAAAATGATCTCACCTACTACCACCACCATCAAGAATGAGTGACGCAGTCTTTCAATGCATACCAGTTGATTATAACTTTTATCTGTTCTAAGCTATTTAAGTTCTGAAAGTAATTATTCGCTTGCTTTGAAACTCTGAGGCTTCTCTGGTAGAATGTTTTGCTAGTTTTCTTTCTTTCAATAAATACAAGGATTCTCTGTTTTACTGTTCACAATTCACAATTAATGGCCTGGTACAACAGTAATAATGCCAATAGTAAATGGTTGTGCAGACTTGGCACACACTATCACCCACAACCTGGTTTCTCATATCAACCTTGAGTTTATTCATCCATCATCCAACTTAATAATTAAATTGCTGAGTACATATAGCAACAGTTACAGAGGTGCAACTCTGACCTTAACTAATCCATGCATTTTTTGACATTTCTTTTTTTTTCATTTCATAGTGTACATAAATGCATGTACAAATAACTCTTGACAGAACTCTAAGACTGCAGTGAATTGATTTACAAGAACTGAAAACAGTTAATGTTGTTACTTTTAGCATATTACTTTCAGTTTTCAAGGTGGCTTTTGAAGCACGTTCCAGCTACAAAAAAATAATTAGGCTCTTCTTACACTGTCAAAAATATAAGAATTTCAGTTCCAAAGCACTTTTGTTCCTAAAGAAATTAGATTAATGAACATGTATTTTAAAAAGGAAGAACAGAGCATACTTGGAACATACTTAAAAATTCTGATCTTCCGAAATAAGAAGTGTATAGAAAATAGAATCGGGTAACTATTTTTGAACTGCATTTCTATAAAGTGTTCTCAGGCATCTTTTCAGGACTGGTGCTGTTTGTAGGACAGTACCGGAGATACAGGCAGAACTGGTGATACTGGAATTGTTGTCAACACCTGATTCTGGAACAAAAACTTCTTAATCCTACCGAACACCCAAAGAAAGATAAGGAGGATGCTGACATACTGGATCCAGGCAAATTTAATAATTTCCCAAAATCCTGGCTGATATTTAAAGAAAGTCAAGGAGCGTTAATGAAGAAGCTTCTGATACTACCACAGCAATAACTAAACTCTGAGCCATAGAAACGCCTAAAAGCCTTCACCATGGTAGGTAACAAAAGCTGGAGAGAACGTCTGTCTTAGAAGACATTTAACCCAATTCTGGGTAAAGCACCTACTTTGTGCCTGAGTCATCAGGAAGTAGTTATCGTTAATATTCAGGTAGGTAAACTAATCTTGTAAGAAGGGTGCTCCATACAGATTCTTCTAAATGCAGGCTCATTCTTATCTAAGAAAAAGAGCAAAGAACTTAATGAACGAAGAATTATTTTGTTAGAAAAAAGAAAAAAAAAATTCTGGTCTATCTGCACATGAACAGATGTAACCACCGCCCACAGTGGGAGTTATTATTTGGTAAGATGATCTTGCCTATGGATTTCTAATTATTTGCTTTAGGTCACAGACTACAGTATCATGCTTTGCTAGTGGCATCTGTGAGGGATCGGGACAGCAGGTACTGCAGAACCAAAGCAAGATGTACCACGAATATTCCCTGAGAATAGCTAAGAAACTGCCCCAAAGACCTTTTTAGCAAAGCTGAAAAGCAACAGGGGTTCCCAGTAAAGAAAGACAAAAAGTGGTTATGCAAGCAGAACCATCTGAAGGAGTGAACAAATAGGTATTTCATTAACTCCAGAACAGTAGCATTTGCTTAGCTAACAAAAAAAAAAGTTTAGCAACACATCTAAGAGAAAACAATTTGCATTGGGCCGGTATGTGGCGGAGGCTCAAATAACAGAACCCTGTTATGTCACAGTTTATGCAGTTTTCGAAGGATATAAGATAACTTCTACTGGGTAATGAACGGTGGCATTAAGGATAAATGGCATATCTGTTGCTCTTCCAGTCATCCAAACAGGGCTGGGATCTGAAAAGACTGTTGTCACTAAAATGGAGAAAGAAAACATCCAGGTTAAGGGGGAGGCTTTTAGATATTAATACACTTTACGCATGGTATTAATATACCTCACAAAACAGTTGCCAATATGCTTACTACTACTGTCCTGTAGCTACACATTCAGGCTTACCATTTCTATCCCAATACGCTGCAATGATGTTTGCTAGATCATAGTCACTTGCAAAAGGACTTGTGCCATTGACCACAGACACCTGTCACAACAAGGAGACACTTTAATTATTTGTCCAGTCTTCAAGACAGTAATTCGACTGAGTTTCTTACACAAAGGAACCATGCCCTTCAAGGAACAAACATAAACATCAGACTGAACATCTTGGCAGAATAACCTCTTCCCTCTTGTAGTCTAACAAGGAACCACCAGTTCCAAAGTCTTACAGTTCACTCTGTGCAGCAGTGCAAATAATTAGGGTGTCACCTGTGATACTAGGACAATTAAGAGGGTGGGGGGTGGGGGCGGAACTGATGGGGAAGGGAAAAATGTTTCCTCACATTGTATCTGGTATCCAGTCCACAATGGTTAAGTAATTGCCTCTGGTTCAGTTTGAGGTCTCCATTCACATAGAGCTGAGACCCTGGCACAGGAGAAAAAAACTGAAGAAAAGCCATGCTCTGCATCACAAATGTTGACATTCTCTGAAATAGTGAACACAAAAAAGGAGAATTTAGAGGGAGGAGAGGGGACACAACATACTTTTCTACCTCTTTCTATCTACAAATTTTTCTACATGGATTTGATTTTTCTACGATTCCCAAGCTTCAGATCATCATATTACAGTCTAAACAAGCGAACACCAAATAAAAAATACAATTTTTTAAAAGTGAACTACCTTAGTTACTAGGTAACTGACTTTACTAACTTGACAAAGTTCCACAGGAAATTCAGTCAAGTCCAACAGTCTGTGGCTAATTACAGAAAGATTTGACTAGCCATAACAAAAAAAAGCAGCAACGTGACTAAACACATTCATTGGAGACATACTTTAAAAAACTCAGCTATCAAAATCAAGGACCAAATAAAGAAGGAAGGTTCTTATCGACCACTGAATCCGAAGGAAAATGTCCACAATTACAGTAGAAATAAAATAAATAAATACATAAATTTATAAAATAAAAAGCGTTGTGAATATCAAAACTCTCTGTGATACTAATACCTGACCAAATACTTCATCCCAAATTTAGGACTACTGGGCCTTTATTCTGGGCCACAGGCTTAAGAATGTTTCCCACACCACACAGCTATGCTTGCTAAGCTTGTCCATCTGCAATCAGCAAGACTATCTAGGAGAAACAGCCTAATCTCCCTAGGAGAACAAATTCTTGTCTGTGTGGCTGCACCCAACGCAGCTCTGTATTACTGCTCCTTTCAGATGTATCCCTGGGTTCTCTGTGTGCTGGTGTTTTACTCTTTGCTTTAGGTATTGATTGCACTGCTTCTTGAGGTACAACGGCAACAGAATTGTGTTGTCGTGTCTTCCTACAACACTTTCTTCCTCGTCCCAGTTACAAGACACAGAAGATCCTGGCAGATGATTACCGAAGTTTCAAGAGCTGTTAAGCAAATTGAAGGAGTTTTAGGCTGCTGCAACAGCCTGGCTCTCCACCTCAGAAAACAAACTGGTTATGTCGAGACACAGCAGGATGTAGGAATGCACATCCTTCTGCCTATTGCAGGACTCCCAGTTATTTCCAGATGCCATCCACACTGATACTCACTGTTGTGCATTTCTGTCCTGTACGCTGCACTACAGCCCAAGAGAATACCAAGCCTAATTTTTTTTTTTTTTTTTTTAATTTCTAACAAAGTGTATGAAAATACTCAAGAGAGCTAGACTAGGAATGACACGTAAGAGGAGGAGAAAATTAAATATTTGTTAGTAAAATAAATATTTAGATAGGAATTTCAAATGCAGAAAGTTTCGTTTCATCTTTTGTATAACCACCACTGGAATATTACAATGGGTCTGTACATCACAACAAGCAAAACTAAAAATGCTCACATAAAGCTGGTAGGAAAAGAGTAGAATCAGCTGAACGCCAACTACATGCTCTGTTGGTTGCAGTGGAAGTTCCAATTTAAAATGCAGCTGATCCATTTTGCCATCTTGATTTTTGTCTTCTTCTCTAGTCTAAACAAATTTTTTTTTAAAGACAGGAATTTCTGTTTAGAAACAGAAAGAAAAACAGAAGTAAAACCCCAGGGGACCTCCACAACTGCAGCATGCACATACCAAGGAAGCAAATAAATCGCATAGTTAGGAATGCAATAAAAAGCTGCTTTACTATTTATAGACAGAGGACTAGGGACAAACAAGAAACCTACACTGTCGTCACTGTTATACGTCTCATATGCCCCTCCAGGGAGGGAAGGTTTACTTCAAGGTCTTTTCTGCCCTACAGCATTCCAACCGTCTCCCCTGCATGCTACAAAGCATGCCTTAGGATCTTCTGTAAGACACAGTGCAATTATATGACTGATGGTCAGGCCTGTGCCTCCTGCCACTGCAGCATGGCTCTTAATGGCCTCTGTATGCTGATCTGATTCGTGGCTGTGAGCCAAAGCTTGCTATGCTTGTCTGCTGTGTCCAGTACTTCAGCTACCTGCAAATCTAGCAGGGCTCCTAATGGAGGCAAACAGAAAAATAACTGCCACTGTGGAATCCCAGAAAGAAAAATGACTGCAAGGCAGAGGTTATGTGCTTCTGAAGGTACATACCTGCTTCCAAATCTAGGGGCTGCCTAGCAACCCCTGCAAACTTCACGTGATGAGCCATGTGGCCAGTGGAGAAGGGCACAACTAATTTGATGAAAGTAAACTGACGTGTTCACACAAACCACCAGCGGTGCTTGTGGACATGGTTTAGTGGCAAAATCTGTAGGGTTTCGTTAATGACTGGACTTGATTTTAAGGGCTTTTCCCCATCTAAGGAATGCTACAATTCAGTAACACTGAGTGGGAGTGCAACGGGACTCGTTAAAAATCCAGCAAATGCCGACGTGAGGCACAAGGCTATACATAAAGCTGCTGCTACCCGAAGGCAGCAGTGCCTGACGGGCCACCCGCTCAAAAGCGCCATCAGCACTTGTGCCCTGAGTCAGCTGCCGGTCCGCTGGCCCCACTCTGCAGCCTCGCTTCTCGCCACTGTTGCCGGGCCGCCCCGGGCAGGCCTACCGACAGGAGCGGGACTCGGAGCCGGTCCTCCTGGAGCCTGTTGAACGCTGGGAACGTGCTCCACGCCAAGAAGCTGCCCGGGCCGGACCCGATGGTGGCGACGAAGAGAACCTCATACCGGAATCGGACAGTGGGTTGCTCCAGGTACGCGCTCTGCTTCATCCAGAAACCTGAGGGCAGAAACAGAACGAGGTTTCAAGACTGCGCCGGGGCCGGCCAGGCCCCGTGGGGTCGAGTGGCGCTCACCGTGGCTCCGGTAGGCCATCAGCAGCGGCGACACATAGGTGAGCGCCGTGATGAGCAACAGCGCCAGTGCCGCGGTGGAGCAGAACCCAGCCCGGTAGTGCGTGTACAGCGCGGGATGCGAGAACAGATCCACGCCAGCCATGGCGAGCGACCCTCCGTGCCCGACAGCACCATCCCGCCCCGCACTCTCACCGTCCGCCCCCGCCAGTGCCTTCAGCCCTGCACTGGCGGAGCGTCGGACTGACGAGATGCCGCGCCAATGAACGCCGAGGGGGCGGGGGCATCAGCCAAATGAACGCACACCGCTGCCTCCCGGTGCCGCCGGCGAGATAGCGCCTGGCAGCGGAATGGGGACACCTGCCGGGGCGGCGAAGTCTATGGCACGGCTTCGAGTGCCCCGGGAGGGCTGCGGGTGGCCTCGCACACGGCAGGTGACTCCGTGCCCGGATGCCACAGCCCCACCCTGCGATCCGCGGCCGGAAGCGCGGCTGCTCAAGCGGTTGCCGGGGAACAGGCGAGCCGGAAGTCCCGCCTGCCGTGCCGCTGCTGTTGTTGTGACAGGGACCGTGACAGCGACAGGCCCGGCACGAGCCCCCGCCCCCCTGCACACGGGCCTCGCCGCCTCTGGCTCCGCTCCCCGCCCGCCCGCACCATGAAGTGGATGTTCAAGGAGGACCACGCTCTGGGTAAGGGTGGGTCCGGGACAGGCGCTGCCTGGCAGCGGCCCCGCTGCCCTCGGTCTCCCGTGTCGCCATCTGTCCCCGTCGGCTTTCCCAGACGGTCGTCTTATCTGTGGGCGGACAGCCGCTGGCGGCCCTCGCCGAAGGGTGGTGCGATGCCTGGGGTCGGTCTCCCCGAAACGCTGGAGACCTGCTCGGAGGCGGGGATATGGTCGCGATCCCCGCAGGCTCACGGCCCTTCCGGCGCTGGCCTTTCGGCCTAGGACACCGGAAATATTATTACTATGCAATGACTAATTATGAGTTTTGTTCACAGAGCATAGATGTGTCGAGTCGGCAAAAATCCGAGCTAAATACCCCGACCGCGTCCCGGTGAGTAACCAAGTCGGCTTCGAAAGAATATTTAGAGGCAAAGGTGGATGAACTGTTTCCATCCTGTCCGCTCCCATGAGTTCCTGCTAAGTAAATTCATGTTCGTTTTTGTGTCCTTAGATGCTTTAAAGAAGCCCCAAACCCTACTGCAACATTTTATCCTCTGTCCCAGTGCATAGCTACAAATAAGCTTTCTAAACTTCCCAGGGATTTTTATGATATATCACAGTCCTGCTCTCTTCTGAAGTGAGTTATATCCCAGCAAACACCTTCATTGTCTTGGAGATTGTGCCAGATCCTTAGAAAGATTATGAAGATTCTTGAAACCTTGACCATCTTCCATCCTGGCTAAATGAGTTAAGATGATAGCTGTCATGTATTCCACACCTATAACCAGTCATCGTGGTGAATCTCCCCATGCAAACCCTGTTGTTTGAAGAGCCAATGCAAGCGGTGACCTCTCCTTTCTGTATTAATACTTACCAGTCTGCTAAATAGTGAATGACCTCTCTTCTCTCCACAATCCCTTTTTACAATGTTTGTCTGTGAAAAGACCACACTTCACGTCCTTAAGTAATAGCTAGCAACATGTCCACATTCTCAACTTGGTTGAGTGTAAAATTTCCCACGTCCCATCTGACCACGTGCCACTTAGTGCCACTCCTGCCTCTCCCCTTTTGGTAAGTAACTTCTCCATTAGCACAGCCCAGAGAAGAATCTTTATTCCCATTGACTTTTTCTGCTGCTCAGTTGCACCTAGTCATGAGATTTTCTCCAGCTGCAGTCTGGCAAGCTGATATGATCCTTGCTGTTCTCTCTTGACTAACTATCCCCTTGTAGATAGACTGTGGTGTCTTTAAAGACCATACATCTCCACAGTACCAATTTATTAAGTTCAAAAATATCCTTGATAACCTTAGGGGAAAAAGAAACATAGAAACTCACAGTATGAGTCAGAATGACATGCTGCCGTATCAGGAACGGACAGCAAGGTGTAGATAGATACAAGAATTAAATCTCAAATTGCAGCAATCCTTTGTCTGGACCGGTATGTGTTTTCTGCTTGATGATTTAAATTGAGCCGTGTAGCATTGAAACGCAATTGTTGGTATCAATTTAATAGTCAGAAGTGTTTTTCAAACTTAATATTTTAAGTGGAATGCAGAGCTAAGGAATGGAGACCCTGGAACCTCTTGTAAACCGTATTTCCTGACCTGCTGTATTTTTCCTACAAGAACCAGCCTCTGTAGCACAAAAAGCATCAGGTCTTTTTCACAAGTAATACTTAATTCTCCTTCCCCTGTACCTGTTGCTTTTTGTTTGATTTGTTTATTTTTGTTTGGCTTTGCTTGTGGCCATCTTGCTATCTTTCCTTCCTGTAGTCAATTTCTGATTTCTGAAGCAATGATGAAAGTTACTCTAAATGTCAGTTCTGCAGAATACAAAGTTAGCCTCACCAGTACCAGTATAGGGGAAGGATCACCTACCTCACAGTCCTTTGCCTAATACAGTCTAGGACACCATTAGCCTTACTTGTGGCCAGGGCACGCTGCTGGTTCATTTTCAACTTTGGGTCCACATTGCAAGAATTCCGTATCATCAGCGTAAAAAAAAGTTAAATGATGTGCGTACTTTCCTGTCACAGGTTTCTTAAAGGCATAATGCACCTTTTTACCCCATGACCGCCAAAAACGCAGGCGCAGGAAGTTTTGAGCCATTGTGTATATGAATGTAGGTTTCAAAGCAGCTGTAAAATCAGGTTTCACAGTGCTCAGCCAGGTCTACCTCTGATTTGGTTGCGGTCAGGAAATCTTTTTGTTCATCCCCTTTGCTCACTGTTGTAAGCCTGTACAAGCAAGCGATCTACCGAAGCTGTCTGTTTACACCAATCCTTAACAGCCTGACCTTCACACCTGCACTTTACAGGTCATAGTGGAGAAGGTCTCAGGATCTCAGATTGTTGATATTGACAAGAGGAAGTACTTAGTTCCGTCTGACATCACCGTGGCCCAGTTCATGTGGATCATCAGGAAGAGGATTCAACTTCCATCTGAGAAGGCAATATTCCTCTTTGTAGACAAGACTGTCCCACAATCCAGGTGAGAGGCTATTCACTCGGTATTCAGAGTAATTTCAGCAAGCCTGTGCATATTAGAGGGTGAGTAATGACACTCTTCAAGGTGTATTTGGTGATTTTAGGAGGTGTTTGTCACATCTTAATCTCACTAAAAGCTGTTTTTCCTCATGAATTTGATAAATGTCTTATTTCTTGAGCTAGGCTGAAAGGAAAGATGACTGAAAAATATACTATGATTTACTTACATGGGAAGAGGGTGAGCTTTGCAGTTACGATGTTCTTGCACTTGGCTGAGTGCAAGAACATGTACATCATCAATGTCAAAAAAATAATGATTCTCAGTGTAACAAAAAAGGTGCACATTAAATACTCAATAGAAAATGCCCTAAATTATTCTGAAAAAAGCCAATAGCCTGCCAGTTTACAAAATAACATTACATACTAGTTGCTGGCTCTTTTTTTTAAAATTATTTTCTTCTATTAAAAAAAATACTTTAATAACATTTAAGGAAATAGTATGTCGTTACATGCCTTAGATGTGGTATTATTCTTAATACTTAGTTGTAACAGAAACAGTCCCTCCAGGTAACCTGATACACAGCAGGGACCCATGAGAACCATCCTTTTCTGCTTGTTGTCTTCTAAGAGTACCGAAGATGCCTATATGTCATCCTTGTAACGGTAATTCAGAACTGCTAGGAGCAGGAAAGAGAGATCTGTTGTCTCTTCTCACATGTTCATAATGAGATGCCACACCTCAGCTAGAAAAACAGGGCTTTGATAATTCAATATTAATGTAAAAAGCCCAACTTCTTAACAGATAAACAAAACCACAATCTGCTCATGGCTCTGCTCATCTCATAGGCTGAGTTTATGTAATAAACTTCTGTATGAGGAGTGAAGGATGTCAAGTACTGGTGATTTATCTGCTACTCACCAGTTATCTTCCATTTCAAGTACTGCTCACAAATCTTCCCAGCTCCTCTCTTGGGCAGAACGACATCATTGTTTTCCTGTCATCACATCCAGTCTGTCTTTCAGTTCATTAGCCTTTTCACAGTTTTGGGAAGTCAAAGAAAGGTGATCTGAGGAGGCATCATTTGTGCACCTGACTGATGTCAACTGCTCCAACCATCTGCAGACAGATGGTTGGAGCAGCTGGCCAGCCAAGTAATAGCCAGCGTTTCTTTTTGTTTTCAAAACAGAGACCAATTTCCAACAAAATAAGGAAGCATTCTGACAAAGGCATTTGTGAAGAAATACAAAAAATCTACTCTGCAGAGTTCAGGATCATTTTTCTAACTCAGGAGTCAACTGCTTTTCATTTATTCTCATCTTTCATATTTTAACCTATATACAGACTTAAAAGTTTTAGCTTTTATTAATCCTTGTTCATATGAGGTTCTAACTGTTAACTCTGTCAAGTTGCATGAGCCAAACAAATCATTCCTCTTTTTTCCCCCTCAAGCTTAACTATGGGACAACTTTATGAGAAGGAAAAGGATGAGGATGGCTTCTTGTATGTTGCCTACAGTGGAGAGAACACATTTGGTTTCTGAACGGTGGGTCTTGGCTACCGTACCTTGGCTGCTGTGTATCTTGTAAATAGCTGATCATTTTCTGTTCTGACATCCACAGAAGTTCCTTCTATATACATGCATTTGTAACTGGATTTATTTCTTAATATGTTGATAGGTCTTGTTTTATTAGACTGTTAAATTATAAAAAGAAAGTTTTGTTGGTTTTGTGATTTTTTTTTTCTCATGGCTATGAATTCCCAAAGCCTCAGTTCTTTGGGGGGATACATTTGATGACATTGATTAAATAAGAAAGCAAAGTAGTTGAGCTACTAAGACATGAGAAGAACACATTTATTCTGTTTTGAGATGTCAGTTTAAGAAAAATAAAAACAATAAATTAGTATTGGGAACACTGGATTTGCTAGCTTTTCCAAAGCCAGGAACAAGATGCTGATTGTGTTGAATTGAGCTAGTATATTCCTCTCTCTCAATTAACAAACAAGTACAATAAAAATTCTTGTCACAAACAGGCAGTGCTGTCATTTCTTTACCTTCATTTTGACCAGAAAGTTACTTATCACATTTACTAGATGCTACACAGCTGCTTATATTACTTACTAGACACTGTACACCTTCTCAAACTTTAGTGTGTGGCTGATGATACCAGGAAGAAATAAGGAGCTCTTTGTAGGTTTCAAAACCAATAGCTTCAGAGCTACTGTCTCTCACAGCTACTATATTACACAGCTACTTCTGTTTACAGGCAAAGAGGCAAACCTGTGGATTGTGTGGGAGAGGGTAGAAAAACCACTTAATTGACTTAATTGCACAGTGCTGGAGTTCAGACTCTGATATTAAAGGACAACACTGGGTTAAAAAAAGCATGACTTTGACCTTCCTAAACCAGCAAGGAAATGCTAAATACAGTTTAGATTACTATTAAAAGTTTTAATTCATTTTCACACTACGTGGTGCCTAAGAATTTAGTTTTTAAAATGTTTCCAGTTATAGTGGAAATTTATCCCTTTTAAACTTAAATTCATACTCACTCAAATTCCCATGAAGATACATAATTGTTTAGCGCTGCAGTCATTCACAAGTATTGACAGAAGGACTCCAAATGTGAAGGTACGAGCCTGTGAAATGTTGACACTACCCTATTATTGAGGCTTGTCGCCTCATGTGATGCATGTGCTTACTGCATCTGAAAATGCACTGTTGATCTCAGTAAGCCTTTCATTATTCAGAATAGCGCTGCATTGTATACCATTGCTTTAGGTAACATTCTGTCACTGCTTCCGTCCTGAATTAGTTCTAGCTCCCTTTCCACACATCAGTGTTTACTCTTAACAGAATTTTTGAATCAGAATGAAGAAAAGTGGTTTCATGTATCATTTTTAAAATTACCTTTTATTACTGGAAAATGTTCTGTCTCCTTTATGCTGAAACCTCACAGTTTTTCTACAGTTATCAAGTAATATTTTCTCTTAGCTGTTAACAGAAGAGTAAGAAACATAACTTAAGAATGCTAGATAAAGTTAATTACATGCTAGCAAACAGATGTATCTAAAAGCAAGGGAAGATGTTATGATTGAGGTAACTTTTGGATTACCCTTCGTAAGCCGCTAAAACCCCCGCATAACTGCTCTCTTCCAACATCTCTGTATTTATTAGTTTAGATTTAGAAGCACAGACATGCAAGTAATTCCAGAGAATGTAAGGATAAATATTCTACAGCAGTAACTTCACTTTTCATCTGCCGGTACGCTTAAAATGGCAGTAAAACATCAGGAGGTTTCTTTTTGAAATGCATCCCTTTAGATAGTACACTTTTGTAACATTATAGAAAGCATCTGATCCCATATGATCTTCATTTTCTGTTAACCCTTCAATTTATGTACTGAACAAAAAATTAATACGTCACTATTCCTGCAGCAATACCTCCATGGCACTTATCTTTTAGCTCAATTGAAATGTCATCTCCAATATAACTAAACCAGTACTGGATGAATTTAGTGTTCAGTAAATATTTAGTATTCAGGCCAAATTTAGACCATTTAGATGGCCTTTTATCAAAAATTATCTTGCTTCTACCTGTATTTATTATGTATATTTGTTAATTGTATATATTATGTACCTATCACTGCTGTAGCCCTCTTATGACATTATCAGATACTCTTGGGAGAAAGAACTCCCAACACCTTTCTTTCCTCCTTGCCAACAGAATTCTCCTGCCTTCAGCAGCAAAACCCTAGCTCTTCCTTTTCTCTAGTGCTTAATGGATTTATTGCAGAGGTCATTTAACTCCTAGTGGAAGGCTACATCTTGTTTTGGGCTCATGGTTTGTTTTTCTACAAATACAGTAATTTAAGTAGTCTTCAATTTACTCAGAATGTACTGAGATCAGTAAGCCTTCCAGCCTGTGTTAAGGTGAGCAGTGGAAGCACATTGTGAAGATCAAAACCTTGCTTTTCAAAAGGCAGTGGGATGCTAGCATCTTGTCTCATGCAGCTTCAAGGTCAAACAGATTGATTACTCCTACCCTTGGACAAAACCACTTGTTTCTGTGCTCTGGTTTTGACTTCCTTAAAGATAAGCAAGAAGTCTCTCCTGTCTTCATACTATGATTGAAAATAGAATGACATCTCCAATAGTGATGCTGGTTAAAGACATCCCACTCAATGATTACAGTTTCTTTGTCCTGGCAATTAGGAGTCATAGGTCCCCAAACAACTTTGGGAAAGACAAGGACCCATCTGGGTAATACAGATGTACTCATTTTACACATATGGTCGGAATCCTGGCACCCTCCTATGCTCTGCTGCTTCTACTGCCAACTGTTTGCTTGTCCTTATTAACCATGCACTGTGGGCACATTCCTGCTACTTGTCTCCCTGCTAACTGTGCCCTCCTGTAGCAGAGTCTCTGCATTCTACTGTCCTGCCTGTGCCTTGCCTATCTTTGTCTTTCGTGGTGTCAGCTATCCCAGAGCAAAGGAATGATACAGGCTTGGAACATGTCAACTGTTACTATCCAGGAGCAATTCTTCCAAAGACCTGCTGACAATGATCCAAATTTAGTTTGCTACCTGTACAAAAGCAGAGA
Source organism: Lanius collurio (assembly GCA_020086605.1). Classification (NCBI taxonomy): domain Eukaryota; kingdom Metazoa; phylum Chordata; class Aves; order Passeriformes; family Laniidae; genus Lanius; species Lanius collurio. Next base: position 10,791,470 of record JACBWW010000023.1, on the reverse strand, counting down.
CTCTGTTCTTTCCTATCTCTGCATTTTTTCCTTCTGATTTTTAGAGCAGTTTCAATGGTATTGCCAACAGCATTTCCTGACATTTTGGAATTTAACAGATGCAGCATTTAAATAATGATTTTTCCATCACAGAAATGCCATCCAGTTGAGGATGAGATCCTGCAGGCTTAGCCCCTCCGTCTTTTAAATGCTGTTCTGTTTCAGCTTCTTCCCTTTCTTCACATAGTCATTGACTTGCTCTAGGCTTAAATATGTCCTCAACTGCATCCAAAAAGTGAGGTCAGCATCAGTGTTCAGCACCTCAAAAACTACTTTTAGACCCGACAACATAAAAGCAGTAGTCAACAGTTCACAAGTATTATGCAAATGCACAAAAAAGTCTTGCAAGGAACAATCCTGACAGCCAGGCTCAAATTTTACAAGAGTTAAAAGAATTTAAACCACGTAACTGCTCATCTGAAAACACAAAATCTGATGCCAAGACTATAGAACTAGTCTTACGTAACCCATATTAATATTGCATCTGGATAGGAAATGGGAACATTCCTGTCTGGTCAGCAGGCTCACTGCAGACATTGTTGATTAACAGTGGAAAACTAGGTATGATAAGTTAATAGTTTATGTGAGATTTCAGTGAAGAACAAAGGTAAATTTCAAGAACCTGGAAATCTACTGATAGTTCTTTAGGTACACTACAAAAATCTGCCCTTGGAATGCTACTTGCTCAATGACAGTAACTGCTACCATTTGTTTTCAGCAGTTCACCCTGTTGCCCATGTGCAATGGCATGTGGCCATTTTTTATCTTCTGATAACTACTGCAAGTCTCTAATCTCCATAATCCCTTGCCCTCTACAAACACATAAAATTACTTCCCCCTCACCAATACAACTGGTCTTTCTGCATGTTAGTGCTGGATTTGAGAGAATGGGCATATAGACACAGAATTCAAGTTGTTACTTCTTCAACAAGAGAACTATTCTTACTCAACAAGTCAATCTAAGTGTGAAGTAAAAAGAATTTGCTGCTATCAATTCTCAGACTGTAATGCAAGGTGTACTGTTTGGTCCCATATGTAGTTCAGTAGGTTGACAGCAAAGGCTGTTTGGAGAACTGCTGTGCCCATTTTGCAAATCCAAAACTATAGGATACCAAAGAACAAAAAGTTCAAATCACTGAAGAATTTTTACGTTCTAAATTATCCACTTCTTTCATCCTGCCATTGCCTTGCCCAAATATTTTATGAATTGGAGTTTACAAGAGAAAAATACAAAAGGAGAATATGCTCAGTAGCAGTTAGACAGTCCTGAAATTGCTCACACAAGGCAATAACTGGGACAGAACGTTTAAGGAGGATTACACACTGCTTCCCCCACAACTGCTCACAGTGCTGACTGTCTTGCTGTACAGATGTTAGCTGGTAATAAAGCATAATGACAAGAGACTAGAAGAGACATGCCAGAGACTACTTCCAGTACTCCTCAAAGCATCTCCACCTTTGCCAGGCTATTAATGAACACAGTGACATAAATGGCTGAGGCATTTCTGTTTTTAATTGACCATTTCCGACAGAGGGGCACGGAGATGGACAGTGCTCGAAACACTGAAAAATGGGTAAATGTTTGTGTGTAATTACACATGATTGGCCAATCTGAACCAAGTAATTCAGAAGTTCTCTTTTCTGCCTACAGAAGCAAAGCAGTTGAAAGGTTATCTGGCGAAGCCCTGAAACTGAGATGCACAGGATACCATGAGTGGTATTATTCGACACAGACTCCTACCTGGTGCTTTTGCTTCTGCTGCGGCAGTATCTGTGGCTATGTTTAGTAAATAGCAGCATATGTGAAGGATTCCCAGAAAAAAATGACACTTTAACAGAACTAGTATTTCTAATTAGAAGCAGTGGGGCTGGGGAGACACAGAAAATTCTTTCAGGCACCAGACAAGAAGAGACAAGAGCTATAAAAGTCTTACTTACTATACATTAGGGTTGTCCTAGCAACAGAGAAACAACCACAACATTATGAGAAGTGGAAGAAAAAAGCAGCACTCAGATTTTCCACAGGATTGCTTCAATTTCAGTTGCCATTACTTTCACTGCAATGACTATGGCTGGTAGATCATATCCTCAGATACAAGGATAACACGTCACTGCTTCCTTTCTTTTGGAGGCATATTGTCTCATGCAGCTCAGAATTTTGAGTCAGCAATGATCCTTTTCATTATTTCAATAAAAAGGGGGCTTCAACTCAGCCAAATTAAAGAATTCTCTAAATTGCTTTCCTTTTCACTCCTATCTCTTTTCAGCACATAAACTAGAGCTGGCTCTTGAACTGCAGAGGTATCTGCTGTGGACCAGAGCTTATTCCTGGATTCACACAGTCACGTGGATTCTCATGTGAAGTGCAGGTATTCCTTGGCATTCTTGACCCAACCCAGCAGAGCTTGGCTACGCAGCACTCTCCAGGCTTCTTGATAATTTAGTGCAGCTTCCTTGTAGTCCCAGTAGGTTTTCAGAGTCTTCATCCTGACAGAAAATGCACAAAAATGAAAACAATTCTATAATCCGATTGAATATGAGGTCACAAAATGAAAAAAGAAATCAAACATCTAAGAACCTGATGATCTCCTATGAACCCTTTCATGCTACTTAGTGAAATTCTCTTCTAGGGGGACTTGGAGATGCCCAGACTCTAAAGCGAGACATCGTCAGCAATCACACAAAAGGAAGCAAAACAACTCTTCTAGTATTAGAAATGTCTGTGTTTGGCTGCGTGACCACAGGTTACAGAAAACCTCCAGGATAGCAAAAACCGCTGAAGCAAAGCTGGGAAGGTAGGTGGCTAGGGGTGCTTTGAATTGGGTGGAAGTAGCCTTAGCATGCTAGCAAACTGGCTGGAAGGGAAAAGGACAAAATGAACTGCACAGTTTTTCTTTTCTAACACAAAAGTAACGGGAAAGAATGAGACAAAGGAGAGAATAGTATTTTTTCTTTCCCTAAAGCAAAAGAGACTCAACAGTTTTGGTGTTATTCCCCTTCCTCAAGTAGCAACTACTCCCCACAATCTCAGCAGAACAACTGGTTGCTCTCTGAGCACATTATACCAATGATTTTCAAAACAGGGAATTTCAGGTCTAGAGTATCTGAACACAAGTGCCTCTAAGACAATTTCATCAAGATTTTTTTTCCTTTCCTTGCATTCTGTTCCCAACCTCTCTCATTTCCCTTTGCCAAAACATGTCAGCCACTTGTGGTATGCAGTGTTTGTACATTAAACCCAATATGAAGGGAAGATCACAAGACCTTCACCAAGAAAGAGGAAGAGCCAAACTACTACAGAAACCCTAATCTGAGAGGTCTGAGAACCACTGCACTCACTTCTAAAACGCTTTCATGCTCAAAGGCAATTATGATTACTGATCACCCCCAAAAAACCCCCACAGCTCCGCCGTATCAGCAGACCCTCTGAAGCGGTGTTTGGGGCACTCAGCATTCTGCTATAAATTTGTTTATAAAACTCTGTGACATGCAAAGCAAGCCGTATTATCTATCCTTCAAACCCTGTGTTCAGAAAGGTGCAAGAGTGAAGAACCTGTCTATGCCATTGCTGAATATGGGAGATATACACTCTCTTAAAAAACCTGCCCTGCACTCTTGTCACAGCCAATCCATTTTGCTTTCTCCACCGCTTTCACATTAATAATACTCTCTGAAACTAATCTCTGAGCTGCTCTCAAAAGTCCCATGTAAGGGCCCTACTAGAACTCTCTCCCACCTGGCCAGTGGAATGGTCACGGAACCCCATTATCAGCAGCAGATCATAGGTTAGGAGCTTCACTCAACAGGCAAAAGACCAGCAACTATCTGCACAAGCAGCATTCAGGAAACAACCGTCCAAGAAGAGTCCAAGCCAACCCACCACAACCGGTCCCAAAACCTTACCACAGGCAAGAACTTCCACTCCCAGGTACTCATGTATGTTGAACACAGTACAAACTACTGGTGTTGGTTTTGCACTGTGTGGTTTTTGGTAGTGGGTGGACCACAGAGGTGGCTTCCGTGAGAAGCTGCTGGAAGCTTCCGCCATGTCTGGCAGAGCCAATCCCTGATGGCTCTGAAGATGGACAAGCCACTGGCGATGGCTGGGCCAATTAAAGAGATTGGTAATGTCTCTGTGATAACATATTTAACATATTTAAGAACAAAATCAAACCAAAGTGGAGCACAGGTTCTTTTGTTCTACCCAGAGAAGAGGAGGAGGTGAGAACATGTGAGGGAAACAACATGGAGACACCAAGGTCAGTGGAGAAGGAGGGGGAGGAGGTGCTCCAGGCCCAGAGCTGAGATTCCTCTGCAGGCTGCGGTGATGACCACGGCAAAGCAGGCTGTGCCCCTGCAGCCCCTGGGGATCTACAGGGGATGCAGAGATCCACCTGCAGCCTGTGGGGGAGGTGCCCATGCTGGAGCAGGTGGATGCCTGGAGGAGGCTGTGATCCAGTGGGAGACCCGGCGGAGAGAGGGGGCCCAGCTCCCAGGCTGCAGCAGCCTGTCCTTGGAGGACTGCACCCTGTGGAAAACTGGCCCACGCTGCAGCAGTTTTGGGAGGACTGTGCGTGTACCCACGGGAGGGACTCGCATTGCAGCAGTTTTGGGAGGACTGCTGCTCTTGAGATTGGAACCACCCTGGAGGAGTTCACAGCAAACCGTCCCCCTGCGGGAGGGACTCCATGGTATCACAGGGGAAGGACTCCTCTCCCTGAGCAGTGGAAGAAATCTTGGGTGACAAACTGACCAAAACCCCCACGGCCCGTCTCCCTGCACTGTTGGTGGGAAGGAGGGAGGGGTTGGGGGAAGAAAGGTGTTTTTACGGGCTTATTTTACTTCTCATTATCCTCCTCTGATCTTGTTAGTAATAAATTCACTTTGTACCCCTAAGCTGAGCCTGTTTTGCCCTTGGAGTGTTTCATCCTGGTCCTTATTTCAACTCGTGAAGCCTTCATTAAATTTTTCTCTCCTCTGCCCAGCTGTAGCAGGGGAGGGCGAATGAGCAACTTTCATGGGTGCCTGGCATTTGGCCAGTGTTAAACCATGACACCTTCACCTCCCCCTCACCCTAGTTGTCGCTCTTTTTCCTGAATCTGCTGTCATATCAATGGCTCTTCTAAAAGTAAAACACATAAGGGGTTTTTCTAACCATTATTCCAACTGACCTTTATTTGGAAACTCTTATGTAGACAGTAAGAAAAATATAGCTAGGAAAAAGGCAGGATAGACAGGAGCAGCTCAGGATGTTCACCACACTATGGCAGCTACACAAGCAGGTGACCACAGCCTCTTGGCATGTCATTCTTCAAGCAGACAATGTCAGTACAGTAATTTAACAGTGCGTGCAACACAAAGCAGTATTTTAAACAGCTTCCTCAAGAAGCTGACAAAATCAAACAGATTTATGTAATTCATGCTCAATTTAGGCATTAAGCTTCTGAGGAATTTTCCAGATATATATGGGGAATGCTTTCAAATTCCAAGAACATTATGTCTGCATAAAAACCTCATGTGGGTTGACTGTATCTCAGATTTAGTTGGGCCATTAGGCTCTGAGCATTAGTAATGAAGAACCTGTGACTTTTTCTGGCAGAAGCAAACACTAGTTTGCTGCCCCAGGCAAAGTTCAATACAGTCATAGGATCTCCAGTCTATCCAGGTCTTCCTGACTACATTTCTTGTATGTTTCCCTTTACTATTTCAATCTTGCTCCTACACTACTGTGCAAGAGAGAGACAAAGATTCTGACAACTGTGTGCCAGAGACATGAGACTTCCTTTGGAAAGGTACTACACTCCTGGAAAACGCCTCACACAAACCACCATTATACTCGAAAACACTCGTGCTCAACTGTATGCAAGGCTGAGCAGGAATGGGCTCACAAGCAAGGCAGCCTGCAAAGAAAAGCAATACACTGCAACAGTACTTCCTTCTCACTAACAAACCCTGCTTTTAACTCCATATTCAGTTTCAAACATCTACATTCAACCCATAATGTACTTTTGAGATTTCAGACACATACATTAAAAATATTGACATAAGCATAAGGAATCAACCAAAATATTACTTGTACAAAAACTGATGAATCACACGTAAGAGAGCAAAAGATCACAGATCTTCACTATATAAAAATCTGCTGTGAACTCATAATATAATAAGGGGACCAAGGAAACCAGACATGGGCTGATTATATTCTTCTGATTATATATCTTCAGTGCTGCAGATAAAATGCAGTTATTGCAGGCAAATAACTGACACCAACTCTGAAGAAGATAAAGAACAAGTCACAGAGTGAGCTAGCTCATGAGTGAGCTCCACTCATATACAGCAAGTTTTTTACAGTAATTTGAGGTTCTGCAGTATTTGGAAGATTGTTACTGCATTGCTGCATTCTAGCTTAGGAGACCAGATTTTCCAAACATTACTGAAAAACTGGAAAATGAGCTTTGTGGCTTTTGCCAATGTCATCTAAGATGTGAAAAAATTGAATCACACAGAGGAAAAGATGCTCAAGCTCAGAAGAGTAACTAAAAAAAATCAAGTCTTGAGATAACTATGATGACAAAGTATTTTCATGTACAGAAAATGCCATTTTATAAAAGGCTCTTCAGTCTGGCAAAGACCTAACAAACATCTGTGATGTGCAATATAGAAAAGACTTTCAGACTGTCCCACAGACCTCCATGCAGTGGTAGGATCATCACAGGAATTGTTTAATGTACAAACTTTTAATGGAAAATTGAAAAGGGACTAGAAAATTGCTACAAAATTCTTGCCAAGTGTTTTTGTATTGTTTTGCGGTTATTTTTAATTGGAAAACAGCAGTGAAACTGCACCACCACTGCTCCCAATGACAGTTACTTTCATTAGACCAACAATTCCTCAGTCACACCAGCAGGAAATATTTAGCAGTCACCTTTTGTTTCTCATGGGCAAACACTCTTAAGTGTGAAGCACAAGTGAAGGTTCTAGCCTAAATAAAATCTTGGAGCCATCTGAAAGCCTTTGCACTCCTCTGTACAGCAGCCCACCCTGTCTTCAATTAAGTGTCTCTGGAACTGGAATCCTCCATACTGCAAACAGAGCGGGAATCAAGACTAATAGCACAATCTTAATTGTGATGGCTCCTGACTACAATTTAAGAGAAAAGAGGATTAGTCATTCATTTAATAAGCCCAGTGAGAAAGGGCAGGTTTATTTTACGAAGTGTCCCTTAGATTAAGACAAAGGGCCATACAGCCAGCCACATCTTGTACAAACAGCAATGCCTGGAGACCCTCTAGGGTGGATGCCACCGTATTACAAGAGAAGGTTTTCACTTCCCCACGTGATGACTAAGCCATGTTTTTTTTCCTAACAGCAGGGGAAAAAAAAACCAGTAATGCAAAAGACCTCCTCTGCCACATTACCATCAAGTGATCTGCAACCAATACTGCAGGGGATTTTACGTAACAATTCAGATTAGCAATAGCACAATGCTGTCCAATGGTGTGTCACCATTCTCTTGGCAGTGAGTATGGAAAACATGAAAAGAAAAAAAAGAGATGGATTTATGCACCAGTAATTTCAAAACAATAATATGTGAGAGGGAATCAACAGAAGAAAATTAAGTATGACAGGTGGCAATAAGAGTTAATAAATAAACAACATATGAGTTAGTCTACCTAGAGAGATGAGTGAGAATTTATGTAAGGCATGGAAGAAAGATCATAAAAATTATCACAAAGGAAGAAAGAAGGTGTGACAGCATAATACAGTACTATCTGGTTCTTGGTGAAGTAGCTCATGTCAGCCAAACAGCACCTCCTTCTCAGTCTCATGTGAAAGCAAATAAACTAAATCCTGAAAAAACCTAAATTGATGAATGTCATACTTAACATCTTAGATAAGCTATATTACTATAAATACCTAAACTTGCCTTTTAGAAGAGCCAGCAAAGTTCTGGCCCCAGCAGGCTGTCTACCTGTTCAAATTTAACAGCACCCACACTGATCCTCTGGAAAGAAATGAAGAATGAATAAAAAAGTCACAAAAAGCAGGAGAAGTAGCTTTAGATATACACAAAAATTAAAAAGAAAACAAAAGAACATCAGAATCAGTTCCATGTAAAGTTTTAAATTCCCCGGTTCCTAAGTCTGACAGTGGACAACAGCAGATGAAGGCAGGGTTACACGAAGAATAACCCTTGTCCTAATATACCCTATAACTACAAAACAAGCTGTTCAGCAAATTTGAAAGTACTACAAGAATGAGTTTTCCTTGATGGAGAGGAAAATATGGGAGGCAAGAAACACAGAAGTGGACTAGAAGAGCCAGGGTCTCTTAGGGTCACGGTGGAAAAAGGAAACTGGGTGACAGCACAGCGTTAGAGCCAACCATTTGTGGGAAGAGATAACAAGACACATTTAAATGTGAAGAAAATACAAAACTGGGTAACAGTTAAATACACAGAAGTTTAGAGGAAACAATTTGAGAGTTAGCATTTCCTATCTTAAGTTCACTCAAACTCAGACTCCAAAGGGGAAAGAAAAATGGAAACATCAGAATACAATGTAGAAAGGAAAAGGGAAGATGAAGGAAACAGTAACACCAAGACATTTCTTAATTTTGCTTTTTAAGTGGAGAAAAAACAAAGACTTCAAAGGCAACCAGCTGCACAAGCTGACTAGTGAACTAGCACCTCTACTGTATAAATAGATTTTGTGCAGCATAAAAACAATGCCACATCTGTGAATCAGCTGGACTTTGTCAGGAGAAGCCCAGACAGAAAAACAGTAGAGGACAAAAAAGTCAAAGGAAATGACAAAGCCAATGGTCTCGAAAAGCCCTGAGGTGAAGTGACTTTATGTAAGCAGTACGTGATCAGCATAATGAGTCACCTACCCAAAAATGCACAAGTTCACAATCTGCTTTGAGAAAATTATGATGGTTAAACAACTGAGGACAAACTCCAACCCAAAAAGGCTAAAGATTTAACATGTAAAACTGATTAAAGGACAAAGTGTATCTCTACTTATAGAATCAGTTGAAAGCATCTCAGCAATAGCATGGTTCATGCTGACATCAAAACTTTGAAACAGTTATGAGACACTTCTATAGACACAGAAGGTAACTGCAATCTTTAATTCAACAAAACACAAAGGCAAGCAAGATCCATTAATTAAGGATCCAGGCCTACTCTCTTGCTACCATGAAAGGGTGAAATGGCCTACCTCCCCTGCTTCCAGTCACATATTCCTCCTACTTCCTTTGCATGGGTTTTATCTGTTTTAGATTTCCGTGAGCCAATTAAATTCATTAGTCTGAGAGAAAACACAGAATACAAGGAAACTGTTTTCAGCCACATTACCTAGCTGACCTGGCTCATCATGAGATTGGAGAAGTGCTACTGATACAAGGGAGAAAAGAGGAATCTACAGCCAGTAGCAGCAGAGAACCACCGTGGGACCATCCCCATCAATAGCTATAAGCAGTTAAACTGTCTCAAGAGTTGGGATAATTGCCTCCTAAAGCTGGTGAAATTGTATCTGGAAGTAAGCCTAAAATACAATAAACCTTCTGTGGCAATGGATTTGTAACCTTCTACATCTCCCAGAATCTCTAAGCCAAAGCGAGCTAAGTTTCTGTACATGTATGCTTTACTTTATGGTATATCATCAAATACATAATGTACCTAATGCTATGCCAGACTGGATGATTACTGCAAGTAATTAACTCAAGTCTGATAAACTAAACTTGTTTTTAATAACGTAAAGGAAAATTCCAACTATGGCTTCCTCGGCCAAAAGCTGCTTTCTTTTCTTTCCAGGAAGTCTCTGTTTATGCAACATATGCAGTGCAGAAAGAGCCCTATACGCTATCTCACCTTACTAGCTCTTACTCCACCGTACACTAAGATGAAAATTGATTTTAGCCTAGACTTAAAAAAAGAAACAGAAGAAAGGGGTTTTTTACTTTAACTCTTCCTTCTTGTGAATCAAAGAAGTGGCATTTGATAGAATTATTGACCACCAACTAGATATCAGTAACTCCACGACAATTTTGGGATGCCAGGTTTGAATACCACAAAGGGTAGACAGCTGCAGGCAGCTAATAGCTCAGGTTCTCAAAAAAGATTCTACTTCCTCATCTCGTGTCTCTTTCCACATTTTTCAAGTATGAAAGTTGAACTATTGACTTATCTAAAATGCGATTCATGAGCAGATACTGTATCATCACAGTATTCTTTGGTTTCATTAAGATAAATGCACTCTTCTAAATGCAATGATAATGTCTTTACCGTAGAGTGTCTGGTAGATCCTCTTGTGAAATACTTGTCACCAGCTTTTGGAATTGATGGAAGAGTTCCACTTTACAGATCTTGGATCTGATATAAAAAAAATTAAAAATTAGATATTCTGATGGAAAAAAAAACCAACATAAATCCACTCCACCTTACAGCTCACAGAAGCACATCACAACTAAATGTTTTTGATAGAAAGCATTACTTTCACTTCTCAAAGAATGTAAAAACTTCTCTATCGTTTAACTTTTCCTATCCCAGCCAGGCTGCCCACCTGCCTTTTTCCTTAGTTTTAAATGTTATATTGACAAAGAGCTGCATTGCCCCCATTCTCCCAGCCAGTAATTACCAGATTGCAGAAAGAACATTTTAATTTCACACTGTTATCTGCTTGAAACTGCACTGTCATCAGCTCACAACTGCAGTAACATTAAGTCAAAAGGACTAGTCCCAGAACAGATCAAACAAGCACAGGACTCCAAAGGCTTTTTTGGAGCCTTTGAAACGTGACTTTCTGCCTTGAAGTTTGAAAATATGTTGAAATGCTGGCAGCACATTCCTAACATGAACATGTCACCTTTCCATGTGACATGGGAAAAAACCTGTTAAATTTTGTATTATTCTAAACAAATAAAAGAAGCAGCAGAAATATCTGGAACAATGCAGTCCTTTTCACAATGGTGACGAGGACACATTCAGCAACAGCTGCAAGGCAGTTAAATACAAAGAGGCTTATCAAAAAAGAAAGTGAGTCAAAGTTTGAAAAATCTTTAGAAGATACTACATACATCTATCAGCTTTGAGTCCTTCTATTTCCCCAAAGAGATGGCAACCAGAATCACTGTTTATAAAGTGTATTTTGGTTTTAAATGGCCCAGCTACTTCCTTTAATTAATTATCTTTGCATACTTAACAATGACTGATTCAGTTCTCCAACAAGTATAAGCTGATTCTCCAGAAACACTGAAAAAAACCACCAATCAAAAAGAATCTTGCTATGTTGCTAGCATGTATTTTAAGAACATCAAAAATGGCATACAATCACAGAGTCTCCACAAGGATCACTGAGTCCAACTCCTGGCTCAGGACAACCCCAGTAATTCCAGCATGTGCCTGACAGCATCGTCCAAAGGCTCTTTGAACTTGGACCACTGTGACCACTGCCCTGGGGAGCCTGTTCCAGCACCTGACAATCCCCTGGGTGAAGAACCTTTTCCTGATATTCAGCCTAAGCCTCCCCTGACACAGCTCCAGCCATTTCCTTGGGTCCTATCACTGGCCACCAGAGAACAGTGCCTGCTCCTGTGTGTCACCTCACAAGGAAGTTGTAGCCTGCTGTATGGTCTCCCCTCAGTCTTCTCTTCTCCAGGCTGAACAAACCAAGTGACCTCAGCTGCTCCTTGCAGGGTTTCCCCTCCAGACCCTTCATCATCCTGATGGCCCTGCCTTCAGACACTTAGAGCTTTATCTTCTTGTATTCCTGTCCCCAAAACTGCCCCCCCAGGAGGTGAGGCCATACTAGTAAAGAGAAGAGCGGGACAATCCACTCCTTCACCTGGCCAGCAATGCTGGTCTGATGCCCCCCAGGATGTGAGTGGCCCTCCTGGTTGCCAGGGCACTGCTGACTCATATCCAGCTTGCCATCAACCAGAACCCCTAGGTCCCTTTCCATGGCCCTGCTTTCCAGCCTCTTGTTCCCCAGTCTGTCCATACATGCAGGGTCACCCTGTGCCACGTGCAGAAATTGGCATTTGTCTTTGTTAAACTTCATATGGTTGGTGATTGCCCAACCCTGTAATTTGTCGAGGTCTTTCTGCAGGGCCTGTCTTCTTTCAAGAGAGTCAGCAGCTCCTCCCAATTTAGTGTCACTAGCAACCTTAGTGTAACTTTGAGTCCTGCATCCAAGCCATTTATTACCGGCCCTAAAACAGAGCCCTGCTGAACCCCATTGGCGATGACGGCATGCAAAGATGCTCTAAAATTTAATATTCAAGTTCATCAGTCAAAGGTTCATATTGTAGTTTTTGGTTGTTTAGTTAACTAAGCATTAACAAACGCACATACCAGACATTTACCTACAAATTCCTTTTGGTCAGTCAGTTTCACCTTCCTTGGTATTTTAGTGTTATCTAGCATATTGAAAGGGGGAAGAAAACCTCAAACAACACTTCCCAGCAATTGCCCTGAGATTCCTGAAGAGGAAAAAGAATGTAGAAATACAAGTCTTGTTTATTATTAAGCACCACCACTCCCAGTAAGGCTGTAAATTCCTTATTTTCATTATAAAAGTTCCTTTTGTGACTGTTTATCTCAAAAGTGTAGAGAGTTTACTTGTTCCTTGACATTGTTTTTAATCCTGATTTCCTAAGGAAATGAGACATTTGTAATCACATGGTCCTGTAGGCGCTAATAACTTTTCAAAGTTTTGGTGAATTTCAAGCACACTTTGGGAGGAGAATCTTTTAAGAATAATTGAATTATTACACTTCTGTGATGTCAGCTAGCAGATGGGTCTAAAGTTTTAGAGCTCAAGCACAAATACTATGTAACAAATGTAAGCCTACTGAGAAAAGGGGTTAGAAGATTTGTTTGATCTTTCACCTGTCTTCTGGAATATGTACATACCGCATATTGAGAATAAATATTCTACAGTGCACACAGAGCCTGTCTTAAAAGATGCACTAAGTCACCTAGGTCACCTGTGTCAGCCATACCCCAGACACCAATACCAGTCACAAACCACAAAGTTTCTGGTCCTTTTCTTTCCACTGAAAATTTGGAAATACTAGAATATACCAGGATAAACTTCAGTCAAATCAGGCATACCATCAAGAAGCTCAGAATGTGCAACTTGCAGGCACATGAATAAATTCTCCACAAGAACTGTCTAAGCTGTACTTATTATGCTATTCACCCCTTGTCAGGATTGTCACCATCCTCCCAAAAAGTCTGGGAAACATGAGCAATATGACCATTGATAAATTTGTACTAGAATCAGCTAACAACTAAAACAACAAACCCCAATGCTCAAGCTGAATTTCCATAGAACAACAATAATTTCGGCCACCTCACCTAAAATGAAGGTAACATAGAGATGGAGAAATTTGTCTGCAGATGCTTATGAGTAATTCCTCTCAACTTCAATAAAAGTACATAACTATTTCTTTAAACTATGACTGTTGATAGAGGATTTCTTAAAGAGCACAGTGCCAAGATGACAGTTGGAAAGGTGACATGTTCATGTTAAGAATGTGCTGCCAGCATTTCAACATATTCTCAAACTTTAAGGCAGAAAGTCATGTTTCAAAGCAACACTTTTAATGATCATACATCCACGTCAGCTGGCTCAACTAATAAAGAAAAAGAAATCTCTAGAAAGGGAACTTGCAATGCACACATTTCCTTCACAGTCGTCAACCAAAAACAATACAAAGCAAAAGTACTGATTCCTTCAACAGTAAACATCCTTTTAATAAAACCTGATCACAGTCCCTCACCACCATTATCTACAATGCTCTCAACAGTGACAAAGAAATAGGATAAACTTGTTAATTCTCATTTAATTTTCATTATTCCAACTGCCCTCTCTGCCTTACACAGAGACTCTTTCCCTGCTCTTTACCTTCCCCCTTCTTCACCACTCACTGTATTTCCTCCTGCTCTGACAACATCACATGAGCTGACAAAGGCATGTAAGCTAACAAATAAAACATGTGTCCAGATATTACAATACTCTCACACCTGCTCTGATGGCTCCCAATCCCCTTCTTTGTTGTTCCCTGGCGGAAGCCGTCTGAGGTGACATCCAGAGGTTGCTCAGGGACTGCACTCCAACTAATAGCTGTAGAACAAATTGTTAGGAACAAGGGAGATGCTCTTATCCCAAAAGCAGAACCTAACAGTTCCTTTCATTCTATATGTCCATGTATTGCTCCCGAAAATAATTCAAACTAGAAAGAGGACCACGGTTTTCTAGAGCCAGAGTTCCAGTATCTAAAAGAATGTTTAATTTTAAAAAATGAAAACACATAGACGCGCGCGCTCGCGCGCACACACACAAACACACACACACACACACACAAACGGCTTTCAACTTAATTAGATCATGTAACAGTCCATGCCTCTAAATATCTGGCCTCCAGCTTTGTAATTCTCCACTTCTTACGGGGACGCTACTTTCTTTTGTGCATCCTGTCTGAACTAAGCAGGAAGAAATTTTCAAGTTAGATGGCTTATTTTCACATCAGATTGTGAAATACTGCCCTAAACTACTTGAACCAGTCACTCTATGTTTTCCTTCTTAGTTCATTGTCTGCTATTATTTCATTGTGTACTCTAAGCAGTTTCATGTTTGATAACTGACATACATCAAATACGTGTAGACTTTACTTGAAAAACATTATTAGCTAGTAGTCAAAAATAATTTGTTGAAAGAGATAGCAAGTACCAACAGCCTTAAACTCTACCCCACATCAGGGAACTTTGTAAGCATCTCAGAGTGTAAACTTCTTAATGCTGAAACTCTGCATACAGTAACTTACAATTTCTAAGTAACTAGCAAAGCATCAGCAGCAAGTCAACAGAAACTGACATGTCCAATCTGTCCCTCCACAGCATAACAGCAGGTTCTTCAACTTCTACTACCGTGAGGCAATTTCTATTTCCTAAATTCTCCCTCTTCTCTGTCTTTCTAATAGGCAAAACAGTTGCACATGCATTCACTCTAAAGACCATCTTGTTATTCAAGATGCTCAAAGACTGCTTATGTTACCCTTATATTACAATTCAGCTGTATGCTGCATTTGTTGTACTCTGCTACATGCCAATTGTACTTGCACTGTGATTTAAGTACAATGCTGTATCACTCTACTAAATTACAATCTTGTGTAACATAAAATAACTTTAGATCCTTATGACTGGTATTAAACCCTCCACATATGAAATACCTAAGTATCACCTGGTTAGAGGATATCAGATTCTGATAAGCAGAGACAAAGTTACTTAAAAATTAAAACATTTTCCATTCTTTCACTTTTTCATAATTATCTCAAACTTCAAAACACTAAACAGAACACCTATTTTCTTAAAATAACAGCTGAAATGTTCCTATCAAGCATCTTTCAATACTCTGTGTAACAGCCCTAAATTTAGAACTTATTCTGATTTTCACTCCTTCAAGGAAAGAAACCACCTGGCATAAAAAAACATGCTAAGGCATCATTCATCTTTACTTAACAGAATAACCTCAGAAGTGTACAGAAAGAAAGGCATAAACTGAATTTAGTCACAGCTGCTTTCAGCCCTTTATGGCTAACTTAACCGGCACTATTTTTCAATGATGGAATTTGCTTCCTATCTCACAGAATTAAGTCCAAGTTTAAAGAAGCTGCTTAGCCATACACACAGAATGGCAGTTACTTTTTTTTTTCCCAAATGAGACCATGTTGCTAAATCACACTGGGATTTCAATATTCATTCATCACCATGACAAAAAAATGCCATGCCCAAAATATCTATCAATTCAATTTTTACACTATACTACTCTGTATTCTTTCTTCATTCACAGATTTTTGGAGCAATTACAAACATGACTCAGCACAGTAAGTCTTTTGTTCATTAACAAGGAGAATACAAAACTAACTGAAACAAGAAGTCGTCTGTTTTCTACTTGTACTTAACTTTTGTTTCCCCTGGTTATTTTCTCTCTGTGTTTAGATTATAAATTCTTAATGGCATCAACCAACTGTTTATTCAGTCTGAAAACTCCCTACTGGAGGCTGAGACAAATATTATTAATTATTAACAATTAAATTATGACCTGATATTAATTTCTTGCTTTTCGTACTTTGCCGCTACTATACCGGCAAGGAATAATGTTCCATTCCAAACAATCAAACCCACTTCATATATCTGGACTTTTGCACACAGTTATGCAACTAGGACAAATTAACTCACCCGCACTACAAGGAACGAGTTTTGTTTTGCTGTTAGTTTGAACTTCCTGAATTGCCTGACGGCTATGCTCAAATTGAAGATCTGATTGCAGCAGCTTAACCTCCTGAGTGAGAAAACCATCTGGTAAAGATGAGATGTGCTGACACCTAAAGTAAACATGGAAAAATGCAAGTGATTTTCAGTCTGTTCTTCCCAAACAATACTATTTTGCACTATTTCCCTTCATTATCTAAAATACATTTCTTTTACATTAAAACTGAATTGAACGTGAGTTATAAAGGTGAGACAAGGAGGTTTGGAGGCATTTTTTCCTTCAGAAAAGCATTTGTTAAAAAAAAAAATAAACCCACATTAGTTTATTAAGACCTTGTCCATCCTAAAAAAATGACAATGAATTGGTTTTTAAAAAGGTCTAGTTAAAAGCTATTATAATCAACAAAGTATGCAGGACAAAAACTGCAATATAATTGTGGAGTCACAAAGAAAAATAAAAATCATAAAGTATTTGCACAGTCAACTGCATTACATCGGCAACTGTTTTATGAAACTGAAGGTTTATAATCAAAGCCTAAAAACACACAAAACATACATACAGTTCAAAGTGTAATCTTATATTTGTTACCTTAAATTACCGTTACATTCTGAATGACATTAGCATCATATGAGGAAAAAACAGCATGTGTTTAATCACCATAACATTTATATAGAGCAGGAATTAGGACTGAGATTCATACTGTCAGATGCAATGGTCTGAAAAAGTGTCTGCACGAAGGCTAACAAGGCTAGGCAAATTCTTGTTAGGTGTTAGAGAATGAGGAAAGGAGAAAGCTCCACCGCGTATGTAACTAGAGTTTCTCCATTAACAGACTTACAACCTCTTTTATAATCATCCAGAAGAATGCAGGGGTATAGACAAAAGGAATTACTAAACAAAGTCAAACCTTTCACATGAACTGGTCTAGTAACTGCCACTTAAAAAGAATGGTTGCGCTCCCTGCTTTCTTCTTGCTCTCCTTCTCTCACTCTGCCCAAATCCACTTACTCTTGTCTACTGCTCTGCTCATCTCTAGTGATTTAGCCTCCCAAGTAAGAAAAATATCCACTTCCTATCCTTGTTGCTGGGATAGTTTTCATTAGCTGAAGAATCTGAGGAGAAATAAGGCCAGTGCACAACAGATTTTGCAGCAGTGCGCTTCGTCTCTCACATACATCTCCCTGAGGTGACAAGTTGTGTTATGAGAACTCTACTACTCTCACCAGGGGGAAAGATCAGATCTTGGATTTACCTGAGATTAACGAGTAGACAAACTTCTACCACCATGAAAATGCATGTAAGCTTTGCCTCTCCGGGGCAACACAAGTGTCTTCTTCCAGCTGACCAGTACAAGCTGTCACACACCAGGTGTCCTGAACCACTTTAGTAAATCAGAAAACAAATGAGGTGGGAAGGGACCTCTTGTAGGTCATCTGGTCCAACCACCCCTGGTCCAGCCAGGCCACCTACAGCCACCTGCTCAGGACAGTGTCAAGATGGCTTTTGAGTAACTCAGAGATGGGAGACTCCACAACCTCTCTGGGCAACCTCTGCCAGCGCTCCATCATCCTCACAGTAAAAAACTGTTTCCTGATGTTCCAGGGGAACGTCCCATGCTTCAGTTTGTGCCCATTGCCTCTTGTCCTATCATCAACACCATTGGAAACAGCCTGGCTCCATTTTCTCTGCCACCTCCCTTCAGGTATGTATACAAATTAGTAAGATCCCCACAAGCCTTCTCAGCCAGGCTGAGTAGTCTCAGCTCTCCGCATATGAGAGGTGCTAAAAATCCATTATGCATCTTCAAGGCCATTTGCTGGGCTCTCTCCAGTACGTCCACATCCCTCTTGTACTGAGAGGCCCAGAACTAGACACAGCCCTTCAGATGTGGCATCACCAGTGTCAATGCAGGGGAAGAATCATCTCCCTGGAGCTGCTGCAATTGTTTGCCTAAAGTGGCCCAGGACACCATTAGCCTTCCTTGTTGACAGAGCACACTGCTGCCCCATTTTCAACTTCAGGTCTAGCAGGAACCCCTAGTCCTCTTCTGTGAAGCTGCTTTCCAACTGGGCAGCCCCCAGCACATATCGGTGCATGGGACTGTTCTTCCCCGGGGGCAAGCTGTCACTTTCCCTTGCTGAACTTCGTAAAGTTCCTACTTTTCTCCAGCCTGTTGAGGTCCGTCTAGATGACAGCACAATGCCCTGGACTATCACCCACTCCTCAGTCTTGAGTCCTCAGCAAACTGTCTGGGCGTACAGTCTGCACCATCATCCAGATGACTGATTAACGAAGATATTAAACAAGTTTGTCCTAGTATTGACTCCTGGGGTAAATGGCTACTTATATCTTTAACTACACTTTGGCCAAAGACCACTACCTTCTGGACCCAGTCATTCAGGTAGTTTTCAATCCACGTGTCTGCTCATCCAGCTCACACTTTAACAGATTCTCTAAAAGGATTTTACAAGACACGTTATCAAAAGCTTACTAAAGTTCTAGTGTTTGCATGACACACACTGTCTTCCAAAACTCACTGTCTCCATACACCCCGTCTAAGGAGAGCACTTACCTTTCAATAACTGCTCTCCTCATTGCTTCTTGGCTATATGGACACTTCCCCACTATAATTGCTGACAGATACAGTGGATACTGCAGAAAATGCATCAGAAGAGCTCCTTGACACCCTAACACATTCCAGCGAGCCAGTTTATCACTGCAAGACATAGAGCATGTTCTGTCTCCTCGACCTGGCTTCACTCGTAATAATCCCACAGAGTGGTACCCTAGCCCAGGTATTCGGGCATCACCCGGCTCTCCAGGTACACACTTTGCTCCAGTTCTATGAACATCTACTAACTTTGGACTCACTAAGCCAGTCTCGTTATTAGCTGTTTTCATCTCTGCAGAATGTTCACAGCTCTTTTGATTTGTGTTGCCGTGTCGTTTCACAGATTCATGCCGAACAGCTCGGTCTTCAGTGATTATGGAAAAACAACCACCATCGTAAGTTTTCATTCTCTTGATTATATGATTACTTGCCATTTCTTCTGATTTCATTTTATCTTCTGGACACAAGTGATTATGGTTGCTTCTACATTCTGCTGATTGTCCAGCTGCATGACCTCCAGTCACCGGCTTAGAAAGCTGGTTCTCTGGTTCACTGATTGGAAAAATAGAAGCATCTCCACCTAGAATAAAAGAAATAACATAAAATTGGACCAAAACACATCTTGTGACTAGAATACATCATACCAGTAATATTACAACTACTAGTAGCTCCCACAGATCTGTACTCAGGAAAACTTAACTATGAGAGCACATTTTTGAAACAACACTGTCCTGTTCAACACTGAATCAAATCTCACTGAAATTTGAGCCAATATATGCTTCATTTTGCATTCTATGCAAGAAATAATCAAGAAAGAAAATTTACAATCTATAAAAAAATGTAAAAGGTAACAAAGGCATTTGATAGACTACAAGCAGTGCTGAAGACTCACGGGAAAACTAGCCTGATCTAAGCAATACAAACCTCAAAAGAATAATGAAAGAATAATCTGTCAAGTAAGGGTGAAAAATTTAATCTGTATCACTGAAACAAGCTCAGAACCAAAATTCTGAAGCTCAGTTCAAAGCAAAGCAAGCCTGACAGGCCAGATGATTTATGTGAGAAACTTCTCACAATGTGAGAAAAAGAAAGTCATTAAATTATTCTCACTAATAAATTTGAAGATTTATATGCCATATTTATATAATTTCTAATCTCAAATGCACTAATGAAAAAAAAATAATATTGCATTTTCCAGCAATGCACTCAAAATCATGAAAACGCATGAGCAACTAATTCACTCGATGAAGTACTGATGAAGCGTATTTTGAGAGTTCTTAAGACTCCTTTGCTCTGGAACAGACGAGCAGTTGAAGAACACACCAGTGAGAGAATATGGCAATCTCAAGATGCTCAATACATTGGTAGACCAAGAGGCTGCATTCCTTCATTTTGCCAACAGATTTTCATCTTTGCGGCGCTGTTTTTTTTAAACGCACACAGAATGTTTTCTATGACAGAAGTTTCCTTACATTCCCTAAGAAGTTTTGTCTTGGGGAGCTAATGATGTTTCATGAATGGTGCTTTTTTTTCCTGTTTTTCAGGAGTGTGGTTTTGGTTTGTTGGGGGGTTTTGTGTGAGTCAGTGTTGGCTCTTCTCCCCCATTTTTCTTTTTGGCTTGGTTTTGGGTTTTTTGTTTGCTTGTTGGTTTGGGGGGTTTCTGGTGCTTGTTTGGGGTTTTTTTCTTTCTTTGTTTCAAGGGACTGGGGGGTGTTGTCAGTTGCGTGCAGGGTATCTTTTGTTTGGTTGTTTTTAGGAATGGTGGTAAATGTCAGAATTTTTCATTAAAATTTTAATCCAAGGAGATAATGTTTAAAGCAAAGCAACCAGGCAGTATGATAGGACCTCTGACAAGTATGTCATTCTATGGAAAAGAAAACAGTAGCTATTATTGTTTAAAGTGAAACATTCCACTACATAATGAGCAGTACATCAGATTTACTGAGTTCTCATGAATCACATCCAGTGAGACAAAATGCCAAATTTATTTGTGGAGGACCAGTCAAGTACATCTTTGGGCACCTATTGGTAACATGAATTACTGCTTCATTCTCAGTGCAGACTAAAGAGAAATTAAAGAAAGAAAAGGGGCAGAAAAGATTGTACAAGTGGGAGCAATGTAATTAGTTCACTCCAGCATACTCACATGGGGTATGACTGGAGAAGAAAATAAATACGATATTTGGTTTGACTTTCCATTTCCCAGTTTCAGTTCCCGGACTAAAGATACACTGCTGATGGGAAGCTGCAAGCCACAACTGATGGAGAAGATACCTGTTAGGTAGAAAGTTTTCATGAAACATTACCTCATTTTTTATGCATGAGAACACAACAAAACTTAGATTTTCTCTAGTGCCTGTTCTTTCCTGATGGGAGTCTATCAGGAGCCAATCAGTTATGCTTTTACAGAAAGATGGCATCTAACATAAGAAATGTAAACATATCATTGGAACTTTAATAATAGACCTCCAAGGGTTGGATTCAGTGGAGTTAACCGTCTCGAACTGTATAGATAAGGTCCTCTCCTCCCACCGAATGTGCTTTTACCAACTCTGCAACGCGTCTGATCCTGCCAGACTCAGTTTAGTGGTATCAAATTGCAAGAAATGTACTCATTTCTGCAGAATTACGATTCTCCTGGCTCAGCTACCTGAACCAGTTTATCCCATATAAACAAGAGGACTGGTACGTGAGAAAGAGCAAAAATTCTATCCCTCACTAGTAGTCATCAGATCTGTATTGATGTCACATGAAAGCAGATCCTAATTCTATATACAGAGGCCCTACAAGAACAAGGAAGAAGCAAGCTTTTGTGAAAGGGTGTTAACACTACCTAGAAGTATAAAAATTAGGCTAAAATCCTGCTAACAACAGGAAAAAGAGTGTTGCCTATGCAGAAGTAATGCAGCCTTTCACTACATTCTCGTATCTGAAGCTGCAAAATTTGGCTATTTCAGCAATAGGTCAAAACGATTTGTATCACAAAAAACTCAGGTGGCATTGAGTAACAGCACTGTTACAGTAAACTTCATTCATGCCTCACCTCTGGAAGCTCCTTTTGGCCACAATTTCAGCATGGCTGTCATTCAGAATGTCTCCTAAAGCAAAACCCAAAAGTGAATACTAAATCATTACTAAAAAGAAGACAAACCAAATAGAATTTGACACAGGCCAGTTCTCCATAGTTGTTAGTATCTGAAGGTTTACCATTGGTTCTAGAGTATTGCAAGGTAGTTAAACTTCCAATCACCACAGAAGGAGGTCAACAGCCTACACAAACGAAGGATAAAAGTACTCAGTCTGCAGCAAGTCAGAGACTTGTTTGAATATCAAATTTTAACTCTTCCCATATTGGAAACCATTTGAGTTGAATAAACACTACCATCCTTCAAAATCTTCCTGAATTTTGTTCTCAAGGATAAATCTTGATATTCTCAAAAAAAGTTCCGCCAGAAAATTTCAAGCGTTTCTTAAGCTTTTGGTTGCAGCTTCTTTTTGAACCATGTCCTACAATTTAAACTATTTTTCCTGCCAATAAAAATCAATTCTGATATTACTAAGTTTACATATCTCATCTTCAGCTTTCCTACAGTATCTGCCTATTGTGGTATGTAAAGGAACGTGAGCTGTAGATCATCTTTTATTTCAGGGGTAAAAGGCCAGGTGATAGAAATCATCTTTACCAGTTTTAAAAGTTTAGAAGTGATCTAACAGATAACTATTAACATGACCTACCCCCAAGTTAATTTAAAAACAAATACTATCATGAGAGGAGAATATTTTCTAAATTTGACATCAATGAAGACAAACAACAGCAAAACAAACTAGCGTTACTTTTTCCTAGTCAATTTTCTACTTTGACCCTTAATAGCGAGACTGTAAACAGCCCAACAGTTTCATCATCATTTTCCTAAATCAGTCAGAAAAATGTATGTACTAAAACTCTTCGGAGATGGCCAAATCACAAGAAACATCAAAAAAATCTAAGATACAGAATCAAATTTCTTCTCTTTTGCTCCACTAATTAATTTCAAAATGAAAGACATTATAGAGAACATGAAGTAGCCTAAACCAGACACAGGCAAAACTCTTTCTCATATCTCAGTCTAGTCCACCTCTGAAGTCCAAAGAGGGTAGAAAGTCCTGTACCTACATATGCATGAACCCTTTTCGCCCTTAGCCACTTTTCAGGATTCATCATTACTATGGCTTCTTCCCCGTCCTAGGCAAGGAGACAGATACATCATGAATTAAAAAATGGACACACAGAGCAAGGAAAGTCTCCTACAATAAGAAATGGGAAGTCACAAATCTATCCCATACATTTATTGTACAAACACTTAAAACAATCTAGTTGCTAAATATGCAGTAAGGAAGAAAAGCCCTATTAGTACCTTCCTGCTGGTTAGTACCAGCAGTGGTACCTCTTGCATTAGACCCCAGCAAAACCAGACTCCAAAAGCTAACCAAAGCACAATTACTTTGCTTATGTTTTGTTAGCTTTTAGCTATGAAGACTTTGAGTATGCAGACTGAGTGCCTAAACTACACATTTCCACACTTAAAAAGTTCATTCATCTTCGAGGCAGCAAGTGCAGCAAAACCTTCAGGGCAGCCACTGTGGCTGCCTAAGCTCCTCTCTCCTTGATGAGGGAAGGTCTGCCTTACACTTCTGGCTTCAATCCAGAATACGTCTGAGCAGAATGCCTTGGACATTTTCATTGATTTTATGACACCAGCAAAAAACAAGGTAGCATAGGTAGCCTGCTCTTTAATTTTACACCATACTTACCAGTTTTTCGCATTTTGTTCTGGCCAATACATTTTGTTCCAGTTCCCATAGCAACAACTTCCTTAGTTACTGAAAAAGAAACAATGATATCTGAAAAAACTTATCACCTCTAACTATTGCCAGAAGCATTGCTCTCATACGGTCATTCTGGTATGATAACGCACAGAGCATTGAGCAGAAGGGAATGTGCAGGGAGGCAGACCATACAGCACTACAGAAAAGAAACAGTATCAGATTAAGAACTGAATACCGAAGGCAGAAGCACCAGTGCCAGGAAAATTCTATGACCAAATAGAAGGAATGCTAACGCAGGCCTGATATGCCAGAGAGCATACAGCAGACACCGCCACAGCATTCCTCAGGCACATAAGAAATACTATATATGGGATACAACCTGCCTGACAACACTGAAGTGCCACTAAGGGAAAAAAAGATGATGACAAACTAACACAAATGCAAAATGCAGTAACACAACCTCTTAAAGGAGAGCAAACCTTTCTAGGATTCTATCAAATTAAACATGCTTTTTCAAGAGTTTCTATTAGGAATTCAGGTCTTGCCTAGACATTCACCACATACTGAACAGCCAAATGCAGGCTTTCGTTGTCTTATTTACAGTCTGGGAAGAACAGCATTTCACTAAAACTACCTCTTTCCAGACAGAAGTTGTGAAAGCTTTTACAATCGCAAAGTACAAAGAATTTGGGTGGAGACTGAAATGGAATAGGAAGGGGGGCGTATGGTTTTTTTAAAGGCATCTGAAGAAAAGGAACTAAAAAAAGAAATTATCAAGAACCTCCTCTCCCCCTCCCTTACCTCCCATCCCTAATCCCACACCTCATGCTTACCTCGCAAGTTTCCTGGACTAACAAAACCCTCTCTTTGGACTGCAGATTCCACTTTGACAACAGCTGCCAGGGAAGTCCATTCTCTGTTTGGATCTGGTTTCCCCTGCTTAGGAAGTCTGGTCCTATAATGCAGGTAACATAGCCCAGCGATTTCATCAGCTGACAACATGGCTCTTGACGCAACTGCAGGTTCTACACAGAATTGGATTCCATCACAATTGAATAAAAACCCCCATCTCTTCGAACCCTACCGTCTTGATCCGCATGACTTTCCTGCACCACATTCCAACAACCAAGACCTAAACTGCATCACCCCTTTCAAGACTACTTATAGGAACTTTTTCCGAATCGCAAGAAATAAAGAAGCAATGCTAAAGCCCTTAAGTGCAGCAGCAGGTAGGGCTGCTAGGCTCCCAAGGCTCCCACTACGTAGCAATCAATCGCATGCATCACGCCGCCGTCCCGGTGCGGTCTCTGCAGCACACCTGAGGCGCCTGGCACCACCCACCTCCTTTCGAGGCCTCCACCTTGCCGAGAGACTCGAGGCGGCCCGCGCCCGGGCGCACCTCCCGCCACCCCGGGCGCAGTCCCTGCAGATCCCTCCCTACCCGCCGGGCCAACGGCGCCGCTGCTCCTCGCCCGGAAAGGCAGCGGCAACAGACCCTCCGCGGCCGCACCGCTCGCAGACCGCCCCCGCGCACGCGCAGCTGCTTCTCGCGCCCAGCATCCGCTGAGAGCGGCACCTCCTGCGCAAGCGCATAAAGACTCAGAAACGGGTGCAGAGAAAGCTGCCTTTATTAAAGGTATGCGCCGCTCCGAAGCTCAAACGGAGGTGCCCGCGGGCGGTCTGGAGCCTCACACAGAGGTGCCCTCGGTGGGCTGCGCCTCCTTCTTATTGTCCTCCGGTTTCATGGCGGGGAAGAGCAGCACCTCCTGCAAACAGAGATTGCGTCAGCGGCCGCACCGACCAGCAACGCCACATCCCGTGCGCAGATCTCGCGAGAGCTGCTCCAGCCCCGGCTCCGCTGGTCAGCCTCGCCTCAGAGAGCTGAGCAAGTTCGCAAAGGAGTTTTTCCCAGGTGGGATTCCGCGTCTCAAAAAAATCTCACACAGCTGCATTGTCTGGCGCTGGTTTCGTCCAAGAGACGGCCTGCTTTGCCGAATCTCATTCCCTGCTACCTGACAAAACCAGCAGTAGGAAAGCACTGTCACTGCTGATGCTTACCTTGATGTTACTGGAATCTGTAAGGAACATGGTCAAGCGATCAATTCCCATGCCCCAGCCAGCTGTAGGAGGAAGACCATACTCCAGTGCAGTGCAGAAGTTTTCATCAATAAACATTGCTTCATCATCACCGGCAGCTTTTGCCTAAATGAGGAGATTGATAGTAAAAAGTGAGTAGTACACAGCTAGACAGTACCACTCCTGCTAACCCCTACCAAGAAGGAGGTATACTGTGATTTGTAGAAGCCATGAAACTGATTCATGCCCGATAGAGCTGTGCAAATGAGTAACAGATGAAGAAACCTCCGCAGAGAACTCTGGAGATCCTTCATACAGGTGCTCTCAAAATAGCTCTAGACTCAATTCCTTTCTGATTTAAAAGTTTCCTATCTTGGCAAAGGCCCAGGCTCTTCAGTGAAAGTCATATAAATGGCAGCAGATGACAGTAGAATGAACTGCTTTCAAAGGCTTATAAGGTTCTTTACTGGTAGCAGCCCCCCTTTCAGTGTTTGCAGAAACAACAAAGAAGCGCAATTGCTTGAATCATCAGTAGCTGCTCCAGGAACTAAGATTAGGGGCTGGTAACTCATGCACCTGACCCTGACAGTCTCCAAGTGACAAAAGTGGTAGTAATTAAAACACAGATTAGCCAACCGTCTCAAATTTAGAAAATGCCAAAAATAAATGTCGAAGCAACAGCAAACATTTATGCTCACAGGTTCAAGAAGACTTTGCAAAGACTGTTATGGCAAATTTTTCTCCCTGAAATCCTGAAATGCAAACTGTCATCCATCTCCACCTTAACGTTAAATTTTGAGGCTAATTTTCATTCAATACATACCATCATATGTCTGCAAAGTCTGGCTAGAATCATGAAAGAACCGCAGCAAGCATACGTACAGCAGACCAAAAATTAAAGACATCTGTAATATTATTTACTCTGACTGAACATTTTGAAATTTACTATCAAGTTAGTTAATGTAAATCTATTTTCCTGGCTTTGACAATTGTTTAAAACTCTCAGGCACTGTGAAGCCATTAGAAAGAACATGAAGATCAGGAACTCTGTTTCTGCAGACCACATCATTTGGCCTCGTCATGTGTGGCCAAGCATGCACTCATGGATGTGTTCACCGAATTAATAGCAAAATGAGTTTCAGTCACTCCTTTTAGAGGCTTACACAGAGAAATCTAGTACTACAAATTTGCAAACCTAATAGTTTCCAATCTGTACCTGTACCCTGTGAGTCAACTTAAAATATTAGTAAATCTGTCCAGGAAATTAAGCTACTTCTTACACAGCATTCAAACTCTTACTGGACATGAAAATTAGTTTAAGAACCCAGAAGTATAATGTTGTATGACTGCATAAATACTTAACTGGGGAAAAAAACTTTTCAACCTGGGCAAGACACAGAAAACTTTTTGCACATTTGGGTTTTTCCAGATTAGTACGTTGGGTGGAATAAAAAGGAAGATATTCCAAAACAAAGTTGCACTAAAAAACCTCATCAACAGCAGCGTTTGACCTTGTTTACCTCAAAGAGACAGGTTCCTATAAAAGGAATTGAATTTTAATGACAGGCTTTCACTTCAGTGAGAAACACTCGCTCAAAGTAGTAACTCTTTTCAGCAGTAGGTACTAATGACAGATTTGGAACAGACATAGGAAATACTCTTTGCTTACACGCCTGTATTATATTCACTATCGGAAGACACCATACCTTGGCCTGATCTTCAAAGAGCTGACGCTGCCGGAAAGGATCATTAAGTTCTGTGTACGCATTGCACACTTCCTTCTTCATTACAAAGAGTTCAAAGCGTTCTGTTAATCCCGGAAGAGAGCGATGCCTGTGTGGAGAAGACAAAACAGACACACCTTAAAATAAACATACTTATAGAAGCAAACAGCACATACGTGACTTAGGGGCATTGCTCACCCTTAACACTAACAGCTGTCAAAACTTCAAAGTACTAAGCATTGACACACCTCTTCCCTGGATGATGGGTTTCACAGCTCAGGAACCAATGTCTATCTTGGTTTGTGTCAAAATTCACTGACTAGTACACAACATCAAAATCTCTGCTTTCACATATGCAACTTTTTTTTTTAATAAAGTAGAAGATTTGAGTTACACACTTTAGTTACTAAAAAGCTGGCAGGGAGATTTTTCCTAAGAAATTCTCCAGCTTTTCTCACATTCTGTGACAGTCTTTTTCTTTCACATGCAGGCTGAAGTAAACAGAGAAATACGGTTGTGTAAACTATTTTCTATCTCACACCTGCACTTGTTTTTCATAGCCTTGTTTTGGGAACACTGAGACGTTTTGAATATGAGTGTCTTACCGTTCAGCCTATCACCTTTGAGAGGTGGTGGGTCAATAGGCCAATCACGTAATTTCTTTATTTGGAACCACACTATAAAAGAGGAGCCCTCCATTAAATGGGGTCTTTGCTCTTGCTCTGACCATATATCTGACCCGTCTTCATGTCGAGATTTTCACCACTCCCTGGGGATTACAGCGACACACACTGACCATGTGTCATACTCTTACCATTTGGCAAGCGGACTCATGACCTGCGGGTGATCACAGATGAACGTAGGGTTGATACAAGTGACTTCCAGGAATTCACCAACTAACTGGGAAAACAAAAGCAAAACAACATTGGGTTGATACAAGTGACTTCCAGGAATCCACCAAGTAAACGAAAGTGAAACAATTATGCAGTGTACAACTATGCACTTTCCTAGCACTGCCTTCACCAAGCGCCCTAATTTCCTCTCTTCACTACTGAAGAAGGTACGAAAAATGTGAAGAGCTTCCGAAGTATTTCTGGTCATGGTAATGTCTTCATCAACACAGAGAGTGAGTGTGGCCCAGTCAGGTAAGGAAAAACAACACAGCAAAAACTGTATAGTAAGTCAATTTGCACAGCAAGGCCCAATTGGAAAAGCATCAAAAGAACAGCTATTAGACAATATTTGGGTACAAAAGAATACTCCTACCCTTTTGGTCAGCTACATACAGATGCATACATCTCACAAACAAAACTGACTTAAGATAAAAGAAATCTGTTTTAACCACAAGAGACCAGTGAAAATGCCCTACTGCTCAAGTGAAGCAGACATATGTAAACTACATTTTGCTGTAGATGACACCAAAGATTTTGACACAGCAAGTTTTCTCACGGAAATACAGCAATAGCTGAAGTGCATTGCAGCATGTTTTCCAGGTGCAGCTAAACTTTTTCTTCAAAGAGACTTCTGTTGATACAGAGAGACCCACAAAGGCATTGGGATTATAAAAATAGCACTTTACTTACTTTGTCAAGAAGTCTGGCTGTTGTCCTGGGAGGTGGACATTCAACATTTCTCTCCACACAAAGGTTATCAAAGAACCTGCGAGTTTCTGAAATTGCAGAAAATCAGAACAGGCACTCCAGCAACCATTTTTTGTTCTTACTAGACCCTTCAACATTTCTTAGAGTGACTTGTAAGATCTCAGTGGTAGACATCATGGAAAACATGAGCTTAAATGTCAAACTACAAAAACAGTGTTTAGTTTGAGTTGTTTACAGTAAAAGAGGAGTTATTTTATACTTCAGAAATTTGACAACAGTTAAGCACATCACATAACTGCTGGATGTTATTAACTGGGGGGGTGGGGTGGAGACAGGAGGGAACTGGGGGGAAAAACAATCACTATTAAGTATATCTCAAAATACCAGGAATAAAATAGCACGTAATTACATTTTTAAGAAAGGCACAAATAATCATACAGGCATGTAAAACTCAAGTACACAAAAGAGAAGGAATAAGAAGTAAAAAGCTGGATCTTTTCAACAGATCAAGAACTCCCTGCATCATGCCTCTTGAGTATATCCTTTCACATATATTCAGCAACAGAAGAGGCAAAAGAGTCAGCTCCTGCCAAAGATGGCAAGGAATGAAGGTTTCTTTCTGGACTCAGGTACACCAACAAAACCACAGGAAACTAATCCCATGTGTTAGTACTACTTCAAAAAAAGCAGCTGACAGACCGCAGCCTGAGAACTTGCAACTTTTTGCCCACTTTCTGTTATGAAAGAACTATAGAACATTCATATTCAGCATCTAACCTTCAGTTTCAAAACACTCAGTTGATGGAAATTTCACTCCCAGGACCTTTTCCAGATCATGTACCATGCTAATTCGCCGGAAGGGAGGAGTAAAATCTATCTCATAGGTCTGTCCATCTTGACCATCTGGGTGGTAAGTGATCTTGTAACTCCCAGTAATATGTTTCACCATCCCTACAAAAGGAACATGAGGAAGAATAGTATACTATTAGAAGAATAGTATGCTACATAATAACCAATTCTTCCAGAGATTCTTACTAATTTTTTAATAATATTGCATACTTCACCTGAAAGCAACTTCTCTGTAATTTCCATTAAGTCATGGTAATCTGCATAAGCCATATAGAATTCACAAGTTGTAAACTCAGGGTTGTGAGTCAAATCAATTCCTTCATTCCGGAACTGACGCCCAATTTCATACACTCTATCCAGACCACCAACCACCAGCATCTAAACAAAACGAAATTTTAGTAAATACACTTTCTCAAAAGAACCTAAGGGAGCCCAAACACATGCAACTGCAACATAACCTTACAAATCTCATTCATGAGACAAGTCCACCTTTCTTCAAAAATAATTCTCATTTCAGCTACATTTGCTTTTGTTAAAACAGTTTGAAGAATATAGGCTTAGGCTAGCAGTTTACCTTATGATAAAGTTCTGGAGCAATTCTCATATATAAATTCATATCCAGTTCATTGTGGTATGTGATAAATGGTTTTGCCACAGCTCCGCCTGGAATGACATTCATCATAGGAGTTTCAACCTGTAACAACAAAAACAATTGCCCTGTTTTCATGAAATCTGTTTCCAAACCAGAAATGCATAGATCAAGCAACAAACCAAAACAGCTAGTTTTGGTGAAAAATCTGTATTTCACTTATTGTTTGGCATTTCAGTATATGAAAACAATTCTGAAATGAAGTGCAGTGAACAAAATTGCACTTTTTTCATGCAGTCAGTAATAACAAATTACTTGATTCATCTGCTGATATGAAGTCATTCATGTTTACTACAAATGTAAACCTGCTGGGTTCATGTTATCAAATCCAGGAACACTGCTGTGGTATTACCACAAAATCCTCCCTCTGCACTGCAGAAAATTAAGTTCAACATGGCCAACTGCAGTTTCCTGCAACTAGGTCAACACAATCCAATTCTGCCTATAGGAAGTAAAATCGGCTTTTATCTCCAGAGGCAAAACAGCATTTCAAAGATGTTGCTTCCACCTTAATTTACTGAAATATGGAAAGGACAGCAGTAGTTTGCCTTGATAAAAGACTCCCAAGCCATAACCTCACCAACTGATTAATAACCTTAACTTTAGGATGAGAGGAAAGGAATTGCTCCCATTACATTAAATTGATAAAACACACCATGCTGAGGCAATTGATTGTCAGTTCTGTAAGTACTTTGAGTACTTACATATTTGAGCTTGAGTATAAAACATCCTTGAAGCCGAGAAGTTGTAAACACATTCAGTATGCAAAGAGAAGTAACACTGATGCCTTACCTCAAGAAAGCCCAGCTCATCTAGAAAGCTACGAAGATAAGTGATGATCTTGGCACGGGTTATAAATTTCTGCCTCACATAATCATTAAGAATTAAATCCAAGTATCTCTGACGATATCTGGTTTCCTGAAAAGAAAATGTATATTTAGAACATGCTAAATAAAATGTCCTGCCAAAGGAAAAAAATACCAAAACAAAACTAATATTCCTTTTTTGACTGATAATATCAGCAGGTATCAAAGGTCATCCATTCAGACCTATCTGTGGCATTCTTGCCCATGGCAGGAGTGTTGGAACTAAATGATCATTATGGTCCCTTCCAACCCAAACCATCCTAAGATCAGTCAAATTGCCTCCAAGACTGACAGGTATGACAAATACCTTATCTTTGAGGCCAAAATGAAGATGAGGCAACATGTGCAGGCAAGGAGACAACAGAGTGATCTCATAAGGGATAATACTCAGTTCCCCTTTCCTTGTTTTCCCAGGATTCCCCTCTACACCAATAATGTCCCCACGACGCAGCTTGCTGTTAACACGGAAATACTCTTCCTCTGATTTGTAGAGGCTGTAATTACAAAACAAATACAAATATAAGCACGTTTGTTTAAAATTCAACATTCCAAACTGTCCTCAAGTGACTTGCAAGACAAAATCCACTTTAAAAATAATTTCTAAAAATTTTTAAAAATTGTGCGTGTGTGTGTATATATACACATATATTTATATACATGTAAGTTATTTTAACAAGAAGTCAACCACAACATCTGAGACAAAACATTACTTGGCTGCCTAAGCCAAACCACAGATTAAATAGAATACTCAAATACAGGCGTCTAGACCCCAGAACACAGTACAGTTTAGAACGCTACTGAGAGTACCTCTGCTTACCTGGAATTTGCCATGACCTGCAACTTGACTCCTTCGCCACGAAGATCATAGAAAATCAGTTTCCCTCCAGCAGCACGCTTTGCATGGATTCGACCTAAATATCAAAGTATGCAAGACATCAGGAAATGAGTCCCTAGCAGAAAGGGTACAGGGGCAAAAGCCACAGCACTATCACTCAGAATCATCAGCTCTGAACATTCACTAACTGCAAAAGAGAAGCAGTTAACTCTCAAAATGAAAACTAGAAAGACCATAAAAATTTTTGGTCCCAGAGCCTATGTTACAATCTGATCTTGTAGTTACAAGGGAAGTTGCACAGGTCAACTCAGTCTGAAGGGTATGTCCTGAATAGTTTAACACTGCTACAGACTTCATGACTGAGTAAGAGATCAGCAAAACTCAAAAAAGACCAACCCATCAATAAAAGCCACAAAGACTTTACATTTTCCTGTATCCCAGTCAAACTTTTACCTGCCACTCTCACTGTAACATTCGTCAGGTGATCTCCTGGCTGCAGGTGACTGTACTTGTCTATAAAATCTGAGAGAGACAAGTCAACATGGAACTTGTGGGGATAGGGATCTTCACTGGAGCCCTTAAGCTGTTGGACTGCATGGCTACGGATCTTGTAGTATTGCTGTCACCAGAAACAAACAAAATCAAATTATTTTATTAGAATCTGAAAATATGCTACAGGCCGTGAACTAAAATGCAGCTGCCCTGATGTAAGAATATACATCTCTCCCCTTTTAGCCATTTAATTACTCATGAATAAAAAATCAAACACAAGTCAGTAAGATTTTTTTCACAGAACATCTAATAAGCATTGGACCAAATGCTCACATTTGGATCCAAGCTCTCCTCATCAGCACCAACATTATCCACAGAAGTCAAGGAAGGCTTATTTGAATGCTTTTCATTTTGCTCTTTCTGCTTTGCTTCTTTTTCAGCCGTTTTTCTCTCAGCCTTTAAACGTCTCTTCAGCTCACTGCAAGAGAGAAGGAAACCAGATGCAGCAACTACTCTGATACTCAAACAGGGAAATGATTGGCAGGATTCTGCCAAAATCTAACTATTACAAATAACCTTGTCGCTTCTCTTACTTTTCCCACCAATGAGAATAATTCTTAAACACGTTTAAACATTTTCTACTTTGAACTCCTTCAGTTAGTTCATCCCCTACGATAAAAATACTCAGAGAAAGTGAAAGCGAAATTATACATAGTTTAGACAGACTATGAGAACGCGTGCCTACGTGCCCAGAGGCTTGCCGCACTTCACTATATCCTAAGAACCTAGCAGCCCCACGCAGCGTGTAGGTAAAACAAGGCAAACTCCCCCCGAAATAACGTAAAGTTCCCGAAGTCACCTTTGCTGTCCAGCCTACTCCCCCACAGCCCGCAGGCTCCTGCCGCGCTCCTGACCCCGCCTTGCAGGACTCCATAAGGAAAGAAGCGGGTCTAGGCAGACGCAAAGCACCGACCTGCTTTGGTCATGAAGCGCCTGCTGGCATCGGAGCGCAGGCACGGCCCTCCAGACCCAGCTGCGGAGCCGCGCAGCTCCGGGGCTCAGCATGGCACTCCGACGGGGTGCCTTGGCGGAAGCACGCACCAGGTCGGCTGGACCTACTTCACCTACCCGGCCCGGCCCCACCTGACCACCCGCACACCCTCACTTTTTGCTGAGGTGCGACTCAGTCTCTGCCGCCTCGCACTCACGGGCCGCCGCCACCGCCGCCATCTCCCCACTACGGCCTCCGCCCTTCCGCCCTTGCACGCCTGCGCACACGGCGATGGCGGCGGGCGGAACTGGGGTGGCGATGGCGGGAGGCCAGGCCGGGGCGGTGCGGTCCCGATCGCTGTTCCTGTGGGATGACGGGCGTCCTATGCGGTTCTACCTGCGGCCCGGCCTAGCCAAGCTGCGCGTGGCGCCACTAGTGCTGGCGGGCGGCGGGCGGCTGTGCCGAGTGCAGGAGCCGGGGGCCGTGCTCCTGGCGCAGCCCGGCGAGGCGGCTCCCGACGGAGCCGTCTCGACCGAGTACGTGACAGAGTGCGTGGAGCGCAACCAGCGACTGCCGCTGGAGCCCTTCCTGCTCGCTGCCCGCGGCCGCCTGGCCTTCACGGAAGCAGAGGATGCGGCACTGCTCCAGGCGGTGCGCGGCCAGGGCACGGTGCGGGTGAGCGGCCGTGCGCTGTGGATAGAGCTGGAGCGTAGCGGCCTGACACGGCACAGCTGGCAGGCCATGCGTGACCGCTACCTGCGGCACCTGCGGCCACGGCTCTTCGGTGAGCGGGGGCCACAGCGGCAGGGGAGGGCTGCGAGGGAGCGTGGTGGCGGGAACGAGCGTGTATCCGGGCCCCGCTGAGGCCCGGCAGACGATGCCCGCGTATTTCCGCAGAGCCCCCGCAGACGGACGATCCCACGCAGATCAAGGGTCTGTTCGCGGCAGCTAATCGGGAGTTCGAAAGCACGGAGGTGAGCGACCGGGGTCAGCCTGGGGAGCAGCAGTGTTGCTGCAGCCGCCACTTCTCGCGAACGGCGCGGGGCAGGCCTTCCCCGGTGTCACAGACGGCACAATAGAAACTCACATTAACACATGAAATGAGTTTGCGCCGCGATATCCCTTCTGTGGCTAAACGGGAACTTCCTTCTGAGCTGTGGTTCGCGATAAATGGTGCCTCGCTGGTGCATTTTGTCTTGATTCCCTTCCCGAGTTAACGTGAGAAGATTTATGGGATGGGGGTTGTCTCGTTAAAACCTGTATTTGCAAATGGAAGTCATCCTTTCACCTCAGGCAAAAAACGTTCCTGCAGTTGCACCAACACTTACTTTTCCCTTTTCTGCTTAGTTTGTTCAAATTCTTCTTTATAGTTCATGCTTTTCTATGATCATGCACAGTCTCAACGGATATGGCTTCGCTTCAGTCACTAACTTTTACTATGCTTAGTAATTTCTGGGGGTTTTAGTATACTGTAGAGTCAGAATGAAAGGTGGTTGGTTGCAGTGGTAAAAGATTTGCCAGAAAATACCATGTCTAATTGGTGATTCCACTTCTCTTACTCTTAGTCAGAAAGTGACTCTTCGGACGTTGCAGATCTTTCTACACAAGACGGAGTGGGAAGGTTCCCTGGAGAAACAACATCTGGTCTGAAAACTGGACCAGAGGACTCTGCTTTCCCTGGCATTAAATTACAAAGGCAAGAAGGACCAAAAAGCACTT
The DNA here is from genome assembly GCA_020086605.1 of Lanius collurio. NCBI lineage: Eukaryota > Metazoa > Chordata > Aves > Passeriformes > Laniidae > Lanius > Lanius collurio. The sequence continues at coordinate 10,755,935 of JACBWW010000023.1, read as the reverse complement.
GTTCTTCTTCCAGTGTGGTGGGACAAGTAGTAAAAACTATGGAGCACTTCATGGAGAAGTTTGCTGTGGACCTGTTCACTGTTACACAGGCCTTTCTGAAAAACAGTGGTGACGTGGAGGCTGCTTCATACTTTCTGCAGACAGGGCAGCGCTTGGATGGGTACCCTGTATGGAGCAGAGAGGATGATTTAGAATTGCAAAAGGATGATGAACACGTCAGAAATAAATTGATAGCAAAATTTGGAGCTGAAAATGTAGCAAAGCGGATAGTATTTAGGGAGAGCTAGCAAGAGGACATGACTGATCTAATAGGTTGCATGAATTTAATAGTCATTTCAGAAATGCAGTGGAAAATTTGATCAAAGTCCTGAAGTTTCAGAAATGCTTTAAAGTTGGGGGTTTTTTGTTATTATTAAAAGGCCTATTTTGCATCTCTACAGGTCTAACAGGTGCAGCTGCTTTAATCCAAGCAAAGTAACACTTGTACCAGGCCATATATTCTAGTTGGGAAAAGTACACCAGTTTTCAGGTCTATGAGTAATAGTGGAAGTAGGAAATAAAAGTTAAGAAAGAATAATCAGAGGTTGTGTATCTTATCACCTAAGTTGTGTTTGAGAGAAAACACCATTACTAGGATACAGTCATGACGATCTGAAAAACTTGGTACTTCTACCCTGAAACTGTGCTCTGGTCACTTATTTTAATATTATTTGAAGTAAGTCCTAAAAATCTGGAATTCATTCTTTTGATGAAATAAAATGGGCTGGTAAAGGCATAGATTTTTTTTCTCTCTAAAGAGTTAACATTTGGTTTTTTAGTTTATAGCACTGTGGCACTCAGAAAATTAAGGTGAATTGGGAAATGGCTTATTTTAAGCCAAATTAAAATTACACTGAAAATAAATAAGGACCTAATGAGACTGCTCTTTCAGGAAGCCACTATAACACCTACTGATTGTATAAGGAGTCAACCAGTGTAACCAAATAAATGCTAAAACAGCACTATGCAGTGTTTCACTGGACTGGAAAAGTGAGAATTAGTTGGCATAGTCATGCTATTCAGATTTTGAACAGTTATTTGAGATTCGTGTGGAAGTCAGACAAGAACTTAATGAGACAATGCAAGACAACACAGCAAATAAAGTAGTAATATATTTTTAAAATTAGAAATGTTACCAGCTCAATTTGAAATCCAAGTATGAACTGTCACCTCTTGCAGCCAAAAACTCCCATTCTAGCTTGGGCAGTGTACACATCTCAGCAGCACCATAGTGTTGGAATGGTCTTGTTCAACAAAACTACTCTAGAATTCAAAGTGAAAGATGGAACATATTAAGTAGCTGCAATATAACATGGTCAACTTTACTATATCCTTTTATAATTCTAAGTGACATTTATTTTAAGAGTGAGTGTGTCTTATTGGGGCAATTAGTTTAAAGTGCAGTGCAGACTTCTGAGTCCACATACACTGTTTTTTTACTTTTGCAGAGCCGTATGGACACATTGTCCAATGCTGAGAATCTTTCCCTATGCACTTGGTGTGCTCAGTAGGTGTAGGAACGAAGACCCAAAGACCACAGTTTACTCAAGGTTGCCCTCTTTCATCTCTCATGAACTCCTGAAAGGCACTGCTTATCCACAGATTCACTTGCTTGTGCAGGTCTAGGTCTCTTTTACCAGGTTAAAACCTGGAGGACCCAGAGATCTCACCATATCATATGGTTCTACTTCTGGTTCTGCCTTTCCCCATGAAAAAAATCCTTGTTTTCTGTGCTTTGTCATACCTACAACACAGTTACGCTCCTTTCAACACACTGGAGACAGTTTGGTTTTTGATGTTCATATGAGGTTCCTGTGCTATCACAAGAGGTCAGAAAGGTTCTTCTTGTAGCTCAAAAAAGTTTCTTTCTCTTATTGCCTGGAGCAGCAATATTTGTATACCTGAAAAAGTAAGGAAAGTGGCAATGCACATACAAGGACTTTGAGATAAAGACAATTCTACAGCCAGAAATTCTGGTTCTGCAAACTATTATCTAGAATTTGGGTATTTGCTTCCTTTTAGAGTTAGCCAGCATTCATCAAAATCAATTAATTTCTGCCCTTTTATAACCAGAGTTATGAAAAACTGTGAAAACTGATTGCATGCACCAGTTTGAAGAGCGACAGGAATACCACAGAGTCAGCTTTTAAATGTCCTTTTGACTGGAGACTTCTCCAGCTTACATTTCATTGGTATAAAAACAGAGTTTACTCTTCTAAACTTGTACAATGTATACTAAATGTTTGTTTCTAAACAGACTTATGTGATCTTTATTGCGTATGCCAAAGGATGTAGTCAGTTTTACACGTTGTCAGTTTTACACGTTGTCAGCAGCATCTTGAGATTTTGGGGGGTTCTTGTTGGGTTTTCTTTTTTTCTCCTCCAAAAAGTATTTGAAATCATCTTTGCTCGCATTAAGACAACTTCAAATTTTCATGTGATCCGACTGGCAGCAGACTTTGCTGTTCCCAGAAAAAAAGAAAATCTTACAAATTGTTGTATTGACAAAACTTACCTGAAGCACTATAATAAAGATATACTGAAATCAATCCTGCATTTTCTCTGATTAAGCTTAGGAAGCAGAAGTGAAAGTAATTTTCAAAACAGTACATTAAGGAAATGCATCATATGTTACTTTCACATCATTTTTTTACTGACAGGAAACACTATAAATGTTTGTGTTCAGGTAAACGTGTGATACACAGAATTCACTGAGTCCACTGAAAACAAGTATTAGTAATAAAACTTAAGCCGCTCAAGCTGACATTGGTTAACATAGAGATAATTAGCAGTGTAGTGAAAAGAATCTTTTTGCTCAGAATCTGGCTTCTTGGCACTTAAAGTAGTGTTGTGGTTTGACACAACTGAGCGTCAAGCATCTAAAGCATCAATTATTTATAAGGAAAACAAAATAAGAAAATATTGAGGAAAACTAGATGGCTGCGAGGCAAAAAACAGGTTCACACTTAAACAGTTGCAGTAATAAGAGAGAAAAAAGTCTATTACTAACAGAATTAAAAGTTAAAAGATTTAACAAGAAATTAAAACACACACACACCCTTCTCCCCTGCTCTCTTCTTCTCAGCACTTTACTCTTCTTTTTTAACTAGCACAAAAGATAACACAACATAGGATTCTAGTCAGTGTTACAGTTCTAAAAAAAAAGGGTCTCTTTCTTATGCTTAAGGAAAAAAGGGTTTCTTCTTCTTGCTTTACATGGTTCCTCAAACTGCCCCCCACTAACAGACTCGCCCGGAAAGAAACAATCTGCTGTGGTGTAATACATCTCTTCTATGAAAAAATATCAGTTTTTTCACACTGCCACACATGGGCCATCACATGGGGTTATCAACTTTTTAAGGATGGGTCATTTTGTCTTGAACACAGAGGCTTTTTCTGCTACAAATCCTTAAAAGCCTCTCACTGCTTCTATGTATATCTAGGCATAGGCACTCTCTCTTCACAAACTTCAAGGGCCGCACATAAGTCTCCCATCCCCCCATATACTTCAAATGGATTACAGAGACAAACAGTTTGAGATATTACAGTTTCTTACCACCGCATGCAAGAAGTATTTTTAAGCTCCGCGCGAGGAACGCGGCACCGCCCCTTTTCTCCGCCGCCATTTCAGCTCCGTCTCACATGGCTCACTCTCTCTGACTCTGAAATTCCTATGTTCAAAAATGGTCTTATGCAAGCTTTATGAAGAAAACCTCGCTCTTTTTGTGCTGCTGGCTGCATGGTGGTTCAGCTCAAAGTGTGCTGGCTGCAGAAAGGAGGCTCCCGCCGGCTCCACGTGGAGAGCGGGGGCGGGGAGGTGAAAGAACCCGCCGGTCTCAAAAAGCCGCTCTGGAAAGGTCTCAGCTGCGCAGCAGTCCATGGCTGAGTTTAGCAGTCCATGGCCGGGTCCGGCTGTCTGGCAGTCCACGGCTGAGTTTAGCAGTCCATGGCTCTTTCTCCAGCGGCCCAGGGTCCGTGCTGCGGCATCAAGAAAAGGAGAAGGGGGCCGGGGCTTTGGCTCGGCCCGGCCGGGCCTCGGCCGGCGGGGCCCGGAGGCTCCGACGCCTCCCGACCTTCCTCAGGCGGGTGGAACAAGAGGCACTCCCGCCTTTCTGTGCGGCTTAAATGAGCAAATTTTCGAGAAGCGCCATTGGTCTAAAAATCTGTCTATCAACTCAGATTCAACCCACTACAAGTAGGAAGCTTTAACTTTGGTACGAATGAGCTTTTAGCTGCTTTTAACTGAATATGCTAAGGTCTGATTTAAAGGGACTATAAAGAATAACAGTGGTTCTGTGGTTTTCTGGCACAGTACAACTCCCAGTTCTCTATGTCAGCTTGCCTGCCCTAAGTTTGCATAAACACACTGAAAGAAAGAGATACCTTGCTTTCAGTGAACTTACTGCCATGATGTCAGTGCTGCATGTTCAGCATGAATTTTGTCATTCAACAACAAGATCCTCAGTAATAAGACTTATTATTTCCATACTACAACATCCCACCCTTTCCAGGGATTAGGGGTTTAGCTCTAGGAATACAGATAGCCATATTGCTAAGGTAGGGAGTGTTCTGTAGATGTGCGTTAAAGGGACTCTGCAGTTTACACATGAAAGAGGATGTTCAGAAAGAGGTAGCTGTAGGCATTCCACTCCTCCCCCTAGTCTGGTAGCAAGTTTTTCTCCTTGTCTTCTGGAACACTGTTAAAACCAGGTGAAAACAAGTCTATTGTTCAGATTTGAACTATATATTCGCATTGGAGGTGGGAGAATGGCATCTCCAATGGAGACAGTGTAGAATGGCACAGTTCATTAAACTTTTTTGTGCTCTAAGACAAGAAATACTCTCACCAAATATTTCAATGGGATATCTTCCTGATCTTCTCTTGGCTTCTTCAATCCACTCCCATAAACCTATCTTCCCAGTTTTGGTATTTGTGCCAATGGAGGCTGTGTCCTTACCTTGTATTTAAGATCTTAATCTTAGCATGAATTCTTCTGTCACGCCTGTGGACTGTGGGAATTACCAGGGAATCAGCTGTTCTCGGGTTTGAAAGCTAGAAGACAGAATTATTTCAGCTAAAAAATAAATGGATTCACATAATCCCAGAAATGGTTTCCCACATGAAAACCCAGGAGTTTTTCTTTTCAACAATAGCTGGTTTATTCCATTTTCCCATTACACAATAAGTGAACACAAACATTTCCCTAGCTTTGCCACCAAGGCTGGATACTAAGGCACATGAATGGTTTTCCTTTGCAAAAGGAAAACTGGACTTGAGAACTCAACCATAAAAAAAACCCCAAAAAACAAAACAAAAACAAACAAAAACCCAAACCAACCAAACAAACACCCTCCCCCAAAAAACCACACACAAAACAAACAAACAAACAAAAACAAAACACAAAAAGCCCCAAACCCAACATCTTTCCAGAAACCAAAAGTCTGGTCACCCTTGCATCTTTTCTGGCACCACGTATCCTGCATGGCAGCATGACAAGTAGTAGTCTCTTTATTCATCTTCTTTTATATTTCCTCTTCCTTTGCAGTGCAACTGCTCCATGTGGTTTTCCTAGTCTTCAGCTGTGGTCTGTGAGGGGTTTGAGCTTCTGCTATTCTACTCCTTTGACATTCTGTATGCTCCAACCTAAACATAATTAATTTGGAAAACAAACTTGAATTACTTGAGCCTCCATTGTGGTTGAATCACCAGGGGTCTTGGGGAGTGACCCTGTGCTGCTGAGAGCTCTCCTAAATGTAGTCGGGGTTCTTGTACTACTTAAGGTCCTTGCATACGTGCACATCAATGCACAGACTCTTACACTTAAATGCCTGCACCTCTGTCCTCTTCTGTGCTCTAGTGAGCAGTTCTGCACTCTGCAGCCTTCAGAGAGTAGATGTAGAGACCAGCTTTTCTGCCTTCAAAATTTGATACTCAGAGGAGTTCTGGGCAAACAAAAGATCCAGAGACATATTTTTCTGTTCTTCTTCGGATTGAACAAGCCGGTAGCCCAGCAAATCCATTGCATCTTTGCACACATTTTGCACTTTCTCTATTTTCTGAAAGGGAAGTGTCTTTCTCCAGGCCTGGGATACTCTCAGCGCATCTCTTGACCCAATATCAAAGGCCTGTGCTCCGTGACCCTTCCCATGGGTGATGTTGTGGACCCACTTCCGAAGCTCTGGTGTGAAATGGAGTTCTGCAAACCTGTACATCTGAGCAGCCCTTGCTAGCGGGTCTCTGACAATGTCTTCATAGCGAACCAGCAGGTACCGGTCTTTCAGGAAGCTGGGAACGGCCTGACTTCCTGCCTTGTATATCTCAACATGGCTTTTGCAGATTACTTGCATTGTGTTGTAGGGCCCCATTTCTCCCTTTGTCTTCTGAGACCCAACAACAATGTTACTGTCACGTTTCAGGTCTGCCATTGTATTCTCTCGGGACCTGAACACAGCCCGAGGATCACGTACCAAGTGAATGATTTTGAGGTTCAGAGATGGATCAGTGAGAAGGGGGTAGAGAACTTTTAGGTCAAAGAATCGAACTTCCTTGATGGCAACATGGCTATAGGTTTTACATGCTTCCTCCACCTTGCTGAATGGGTACTTGCCACAGATTGTTTTGCAATTGCCTGCTGTGATTATGTCACTGCGACTGAATGAGTCACAGGCAGGTGGGGAGCACAAGGCTCGGCTTGTCTCCCACTGAAATAAATCAGACTTTTTCTTCTGGCTAGACATGTAAGCATCAAACACAGACATGTCACACAGAAAGACCGACCTGACTAAGTCCCGCACTGCCATGTGTAAAACTTTGGCATTGTTCTGGTACATCTTAACCCAAACGTGCCATGCAGGTTCCATCAGGTAGAAGACACTGGGGTGCTGGCTGAAGATTTGTCCAGTGAAGGAAGATCCTGACCGCCAGGAGGAGAGAATGAGGATGTGGACAGGAGATGGTTTTTCTTTCATGTGGGCATTGTTGCTGCAGGGCAGGAAGTGGATCAGAAGGAAGGACAGAACTACCAGAATCAGGAGCACCTGCATTCTTCGTGACTTCACCATGATTGCAAGGGACCTGCAGAGAGAGAGGAAGTTCAGCATCACAAGATGATGAAAAAGGCAGGATGTGGTACATCAGGGTCTTGGGCATCTCTTTGCAGGCACAGGTTTTTGGAAAGCTGCCACACTACTAGTGACACTTTGACAACCACTGCACAAGGAGTCTTTGCAAAGGCTGTAAGTACTCTAGGGCTGAAGGTTTTCTGCAGCAAAACCACTGTTTGTCAGTAAGCCATTCTAATGTAGTCTTAGAAGATACTCAAAAGCTTGTCTGCACTTTTATCAAAGTTTAAGAGCTAGTTGAGGGCACTGAAGTAAGTGCATATACACAAATGTGTACTTCATGTACATAATCCCTGCAAATGATCCTGGCAATTTTTATGAAGGAAAGATGCAAAATCTTGCTTTTTGTGGAGAATTCAACAGTTTCACATTGTTACTTTTAAACACCTACTCTGACCAATATTTACAATTATTTTACAATGCTGTAAACAAACAATGTAGGTTTCCATTTGTTTTGATTATACTCCTTTTGAAATTTCAGGAAACATTTATTGTCACCCCTGGCAAAACTTCACATACCAAAGGAAGCAGCTTGGCAGTGTTATAAATCCAAGCACAATATCTCCTCCACAGACAAAGCTTTGTAGGCAATTTTGCTAGAAAGACCTACAAGGGTTTATCTTTTCCATCTTTTGTAGGGAGGCTTAGCTGCTTACCTGCCCTACTAACTCCCTTCTTAGCCTAACTCCTCTTTTTAAAGACCATCACCTGCTATCCCTCCCTCCCTCCAACCCCACTCAACCTATAGGTCTTTTATGAGAAGAGGTACACTAGAATGTGCTAGTTGAACACAAAGGTCTGCACAAAGCTAGCTCCTTGTTTCGTACACTAAACCTCTCTTCTGCCTATGGACGATGACTGAATTATTGAAAAATGTCTATTGGGGACACGGCATGAAAATGCCACAGGGACAATTTGCAGCCTGAATACCAGCTGTCACAGGAATCTGCAGGAAGTACACCATTGAAGATGGAATCTGAGGCAGAAAGAATTAATTAATTTTTTTTTAAGTACATTAAAGCACACTTTGCCAATTACTCCTGTCTTGTGCGCTCTCCTTCTGTCCCCCAGCGGTGTCTGACTGTGCCTCAAATACAGGTTAGGTGTCCACAACATGGGCCACCCCTGGGGACAGGCTCCTTGGGCAGCACTGAAGCCCAGGCAGCATGGAGTGCTCCCCATCACCATCTGCCAGGTTGACATTTCAGCTGTGCCGCAGTGGAAACAGACCTATCTTGCTAGTGCAGATGCTTTGTATTTTCCAAGGTGAACTAAAATTGAAAAACTTTTCTGGTTCCTAGTCATGGTTAGTCCTTCAAGGGAAATCCCCAGCAAGACAGGATAGAGAGAGCAGGGCCTTTAGGGCAAGATATTTATCTGGACAGAGCAGCATCTGAGCCCAGGCCCTTACAGCTATGTACGCTGCTTTTGTGCAGTCCACAATTGCACGAGACTCAAGCAGCCCTGCCCATGCAGAACAGCAGCCCCCCTACTCAAGCAGCAGAGGTATAAAAGGACTCAACCAGCTGCAATGCAGACACTGCTTCCCTGCTACATGCTTGCCATGTCATCTGGGTCCACAGTAATTATGAATGCTCCCAAAGTTGCCCTAACCTCCTCCTTATGCCCCGCCTAAGTTATCCACTGCATCAAAGCTTTCAGACTAATTTGAATGGGGGTGCCTCCTCCCATGATTTCAGTTCTTCTAGTACTGATGTTTTAGATTTTCAGGTACAGTCACTGCTGCTAACCAACTAGGAACAGTACTAATCTGTGCTTCCAACATATATGGATAAATTGTCTTGTTTATCTGAGCTACCTGCTGTGCATTTGTGTTGAGCTTAGGGTTTCTAAGGCAGCAATTATAATTTCTCAGAGTGAGGCCAATACCCAGCCCAATGGGTAAGCCTGGTTGTTGCCAATAGGTGCTACCACAATATGAATTTTACTTTAGTTATGTCTTGCAAGGATGGGGCTGTGCATTTAGTGAGGGACCACATCATTCTGTTCTCCTGGATAAGAAGCCCTCTGATTTTTTTGCTTACACAAATGGCCTGTAGTGTTCCGGTCTGACAAGGAGCTGAATGAGGTTGCTGTTTGGACCAACCCTAGGAAGAGCTGCAAACAAAGACTCTAGTAAAAGTAAGTGATGTATCAGCTTCCTCCTTGCAAATGAATACAGGCAGTGTTTACCAAAAGTCCTGGCTTCCAAATGAACTTTGATGATATCACTTCCATCTGGCACCATTTATATTGTTATTCTAGCTCCTGACAGAGTTCCTGGAATATAGCCAGAAGCTATTAATTGCGAAAAAACTCTTCTTGAGCAGACATGAACAATGGCATGAAGATAGATACCCAGGCAGATTTAAAACCACAGAAACAGTTGTTTCTTTGGAAACATACAGGTGAGTTGCCTGAGTATGAGAATGGAATCAGGATTTTTTCAGGAAACAAAAGTAAACTTTTATCTTGAATCAAATCAGGGTAGGATAGTTGGATGTTTTAGAAATTTCACAGAGTGACTTGCTTTTGACAGAAATGACCTCATGTGAGACCAAAATTTCAACAGCTTCTTTACTCTTATATAGGAAACAGTGATAATTGTTGCCCTCACAAGTCTGTTCCACAGAGGGTGGAAGGACTGAAATGAGTTGTGTGCCTGATGAAGTGGAATAAAAGAGCAGCATCATACTACGCTATCTATCATACATTCCCTAATATGAGAGAAATGCTAATTATATAACCTTATTTTTCTCCACCGTATTTCTCATTCATGGGAGCTGGGATGTTTCTAAACTAAGGTCTCAAGTTTAACCACATTTGCTCTACAGCAAACATCCAGAGTCACTAGTGACTGAGTTAATTTCATATTGCAAAAGTGAAAATACGAAGCCCTCACAGAGCTGCCAAGTAAAGATCAGTCCAGAATGATTGAGACAATCTCAGCTGCAGAACAAGAAAAGCACACTGTTACTGTGTACTAACAGAGATGAACCAAGATTTGGCTGAGAGCAGAAAGAACTGGAAGAATATCAGGGCACAAAAAATGCAATATAAAAACTACCAAAAAATACAACAATCCAGTGTCACCGTTTTAGAGTCTCCCACGGCAAATACTGCCTGAGCACCTAGTCCCTCCCCCCAAAAAAAGAAAAAAAGCAGAGTCTTATGCTTTTCCAGAAACACAGGGACTTTGGAAAAGCATTACAGAAAGCAGAAAGCAGCAGGCAGCCCAAGGGAAATGTACCCATGAAACACACTCAGCATTGGGCACCATATCCCCAGATTACAGGTTTCTTGAACTTGCGCGTGTCTCTGGCAGGTGTGAGACATTTACAGCCCAAAAACACCTCGTGCTGTGCAAACCAATGTTGAATGCTCTGCCAGTCTGAGGGAGTCCTCCAGACCTGTACAGGTTCCCCATTGCTGTAATGGCAGCAGCATAGCAAAGAGGATCTGGCACCAGAGAAGCTGTAGTCACTGGTCTTTGATGGCACTGATGGTTGCTCATATTGTTTTTTTCAAATGCTGCTTCAATTTGGCCTGGTCAGTTTCTGCAGAATTAGAACTCATCTGCCCATTCAGAGGTGAGCAGCTGGCATGACTGTCTCTAGTGGGAAAAGCTGAGCAGGGGCACTGAGAACACAATCTGGAGAGGCAGGAACTACCCTTTAACCAGACCCACAGCTTCTGTCTGCAGAAAATTGACACAATTTGCTGGCATCAAGAGCATCCACACTAGATACCAAGAAATGGTTGAAAATCTCACCTTAACAAGTCCTCTTGAAGCACCACCAGACCTGATTCAAGCAAAGTTGCCCTCACACACATTCACTGCTGTGGTACACACGCCTCCAGGCAGTCACACGAACAACTGCATTCACGAACTGGTGCTCTGCCTTCATGCTGGGGTCTCATATACACATGTACTTAGCTTCTACCTACACCTGTGCCTGCCCCTTCCTGTTGTTTTCCTGTACATCCCAGCTCTAGGACTGACTGCTCTACACTGCCCGCCTACTTTGACCAGCCTGAAACTAGAAAACTCCACCCTGCACTAAGCAAAAAGTATGGGAATGGCAGTTTCTTGCAGGGCTGAAAATGACTAGGTGCTGCTAGTAAAGGAGCAGGGCCAGAAAGTTCATGAAGGAGAACTTTTAACTCCCGTTGCAAGCCCCAAAAGAGACTGCTGCCTGTAAAAGCAGGAACAAGGGTGTCTGTAGAGTGTCAGAGCAAAGGACAAACAAGTTGCAAGGAGGACCAGCTTGCCCACCATGAGTGCAGAGATAGAGCATATTTTCCTACTGTTGTTCTGGGTTCTTGTCACGTTGCCAGCAGATCCAGATTCTCATAAAATCTTTTTGACTCTTTGTCTGTACCTTGTTTGAATTAAATATCTGGGGACTGGGAAAGAAAACTGTGTGAAAGGACAAGCTGCGAAAGGAGCAGCTGGACTTGGCCTGTTAATGATTCACAAGGGTGCTGGAGCTGCAATGGGACTGTGCCAGGTAAGGTAGTGAAACCAGGGCAGCACTGGCCCCAAGAGAAATACTTCCCCACAAAGAGAGTTGTTTCGGTTTTGGGTCATTCCTATTCCAGATCTTATAGAGTCTGTCACAATGTCTGGAGAGATGTAGATCTCTTAATGGTGTCCTCTCTTCCTGAGGACCTCACTGCTGCTCTCAGGGCAAGTGGAGTATAGGAGACAGCAAAAGAAAAAAATCTGGGCGAGGCTGGTGCTTCCAGCAGGAGGGACAATCTGAATGGGGCAGGTCATGTTCCCTTTCACTTGCTGCATTGCAAACACAGATGGTCAAGCCCTGGTAACCCTAGGCTGGGAAACAAGGTGAGAAGTTGGCAGTGATCCAGGTAAGGCCCTGTGGAGAACCGTGCAATGTTCAGTGCAACCTGGACTTCCAGTATGTGTTGCCATGCCCTGCACTAACACACAGGATTTACCTACATGTCATGAGGTGTTAGAAAATCTTTGCAAAGGCCACACCACTTGAGTGGCTCTTCCTGAAGCATTATTCCTCCCTGGCCAACAGTTGCATGAACAGAGATGTATCAAAACTTCTGTTCCAGCTGTATGTAGTTTGCCCAAGATATGCTGATCCATTGGCATCAATATGTAGGCTTTATGACAGCACTGAATATTACTGTGAAGTTGTCTTTTCAAAGGGTTGAGCAGATTTTTCCACTTGTGTAGATGACAAGTTCCAGTTATTTGTCTGAGCTTTCCACAAGGCATCCTTTGTGGCACAAGCAGTTGTGCAAAGGAGGAGAACGTGCTCTTCCTTGGATTCAAGATTTGGGAGGGCAAACTGGTGTGGCACACTGTATTTCCTGAGTCCTGCACATTGTGACACTTGAAGGAGGAAACCTCTGGCTCTGGAACAACAAACATCATGCTTCCTGTATGTTTTCATTGTAATACAGCACTCTAATATCAAGTGGTGGGGGAACAGGAACGTGCAAGAAAGAAGGAGGTCACACAATACTTTACCAACACATTACAGAAATGGGGAAAATAGTAAGAAAAAAATAGCAGTTATTCAACTTTTGAATTAATTTCCCTGGTCAGCTTCTGCCTTCTTTACGTACATAAGCAATCTAAAACTGGAAATCAGCACAGGAACTGAAGCTTGGAGCATAACAGCTAGATTAGGGCTGAGAGAAACAATAGCAACAAGCAGACTTGGAGCATGCATAGCCCATGCAACGCACTGGCGTGCAGAAGACCCTGTGCTAGCACCAACTACTTCTGTCAGGCATCCAGGAAGTAACTAATTCAGACTTACTGACAACACCTCTTTGCTTTGGCAAAGTTTCAGGGAGTACTGACCCAAGACAAATAAGGAAACTAAAGACAATACATGACAAGCAAAGGGCTGGTATAGATCTGGGCTCCCAGCACTGTAAGTGCCCATGCCAGCCAGCCAAACCATGAGGAAGATCCCAGTGCTTCTGCCCCTCGGGAGGCTCTTCCAGTGCTGGGGACAGAGGCTAGTGTAGAATCTACAACCTCAACCTTGTTCTGACCAGTTGTTGAGCTTAGCTAGCTTGGTAGGTGCCTTGTAGCTACTGGAACCCTGCTGAGGATGTGTCTTGTGTGGCTGTCCTGTCAACAGTGTGACTTTGACCATGCTAAGCCTTCCTTCTCCTGCAGAGCTCCTCTACACTCTCACACTCTGGCTTACAAAATCCCTCCCAGTCACCTCAAGTAAGTACTGTCTCCTAGCCCATTGCTGCCACCTCCTCTTACATTCACGGTCTCTCCCTGGCCACTTCTTGTGCTTGTGGAAATCTCTGTGTGCCTCTGGTGGGTAATGCCACCAGAGGAGGTCAGCTCCTTTGGCTGCTGACAGAGCAGCACATCCTGAGAGAACAAGGTTATGTGCTAGGCCTCACATACAAAGTCTTTCACAGACACCTTCCCTTGGGGTTCCACTGCCATGCAATGCTCAAGTCTTACCTGAGCTCTCGGAGAGGCTGGGCTCTGGTTAACTGGGGCCTCCACCATCGTCCCCCAGACTGCTTCCTTGCAGTACAGATCTGTGTCCAGATCAGTGAAAACCACATCTTCCCACTGCAGGTGTACAGCATGGCTACATGCTGTACATGATGGTAGAAAGCAAGCTAGAGTAGACAGGCTCTTGCAACCAAAGGCCATGGCCCCAAAGCAGGAAGACCGCCAGGGACCCCTCTGGTCTACAGATCTGCTGAAGGCAGGCAGGGCTACTGGAAGAGGGAGTGGGTGAATGTAGCATGGACATTCAGAACCAGCAGATGGGCTGCATCCAGGTCCTAAAGCACCTAGGGGAGCTGATGATCTCAACTGCTGGCAGGTGCAAGTTAGCCCAGCTTGCCTGCAGTGCTGGTTTCCCTGTTGGGGTTGAACCTACTGTCAGCCCCTTTGGAAGCTGAGGACTAGTACACTTCACCTGCATTGCCCATAAGCTGAGATGCTCCTTCCTTTCCCAAAAAGAACACTAGGCATGAGGTTGCCTCCTTGCCTAGGTCCCCATATCTGAGGTAGATCACCCTACTCCTAAATATGGCTGGTCCAGACAGCACAGAAAAGAGCAGAAGCAAGCTGCAAGCCTGTGCCAGAGTATATCACTGTTGCTCCCCAGCTAAGACAGGGAGGATGGCTGTGGATCCCTGTGTGAACCATAGGCAGGATGCAGGAACAACTGCAAAACCACAGATGAAATGCAGAGCAGAGTAATTTATTTCCATTACCTCACCAAGCAGGGGATCCTCGAAGCAGGACCCAGGCAGAGGCACACAAACACGGGTACTCCAGCACTGTGGAGCCTGGTCCATGCTCAAGGATCACCAAACCTGATGTTTTCACATGTATATCAGGGATTAGTACAGGCATAGTTTACCACTGAGGTTTGATCTTTACCTCAGCAGAGCAGAATGTCAAGCATGTTCATGGGGTCATTCTAAGTCTAGCACAGGCCTATGTTATCGAAACACAGATGTGTCACTTATCAAGCACACAAGACTAAACAACAATTAGTATAATATATGTGTTTTTCTACACTTTACCTGCAAGACACTTGAGCATGTTTACAATCCTCCTTTCCAATCTTCCCATATTTTCCCACAATCAGTTATGAGGGCAGTGGGGCAGTTCTGCTACAGCTCTGCAAATCTTGTCTGAGCATCCCCGAAGAGCAGCTTCAGACCCGTGTCTTGACTTCTTCCTTGGTCTCAGTGCTGAAGGGGTTTTTTTTTGGCACAAAGTACCTCCAAAGTCCAACTTAGGCTAGTTTGTATGGCTGGCAGGGTGCTCTAGCCTACACCCACACTATGACGCAAAGCATCTGTGAGTATAATACCTGAAAAATGATACCAGCACATGTGTAGCTTAATGCTAGTTTGCTATTGCATCAGGGAAAACCTAGGTGTGGTCAAAAGGCAGTGTTATGTTTACCAAAGATGACAATGGAGGATGTGGCTTTGAGAAATCTAAATATCCTGAGATTTACGCAGTATATATACATGCCTCTGGCTCTGGCTCTCTCAGCCTTCCCAGTCAAATGCTGCTGGGTTAAAAAGAAACAGGATTGTGTTAACTATTGCAGAATATTTGCATGTTAACAGACATCTCTGAGGGGACTCTGGAAGGAAAGGGGTTCCTGAAGGAGGAGAGATCTCAAAGGAGCAGCTTGCTCTAAAACTGGGATCTGTTTATTAGTAATGGGGATTAAAGCCACAGAACTTAAGGTACATGGAGAAGAGTTGAAGGAAGCAGATGGAACTTGAAAGCTGCAGTAGGTTCAAGATGGCATAACAATGCAGCAACATCACATTGTAAAGGTCTCCTGGCCCACCAGATCCTTCATGCACCTCCCTGCTTGTTACTTATCAATGTTTTGTCTTAAGCAGCTCAGGTTATTCAGCTCTGTTTAAAGGTCTAATGGCATGAAATCTCTGAAGCTGTGTACCATTCACCCATAGCCCCATCTTCCTCTCTTTTTGTTCTGGGATTGCTTTCTTTGAAAGGAAAAAATGTAGCATGGACATTCAGCTGACATATGAAAAACCTTTTCATACACTGCTATCTTTCTCATTTAGACACCTCCCCTCTAATGGAGTACTGGT
Organism: Lanius collurio; assembly: GCA_020086605.1. Classification (NCBI taxonomy): domain Eukaryota; kingdom Metazoa; phylum Chordata; class Aves; order Passeriformes; family Laniidae; genus Lanius; species Lanius collurio. Next base: position 10,740,152 of record JACBWW010000023.1, on the reverse strand, counting down.
ACCCAGATTTTGTACTGGGCAAGGTAAGGGGAGACAATGAGACAGCTACAGAACCTGGCAGGACTGGCAGTGTGTAATCTAGAGCTAGCTCACTTTTCCTGTCATTGGGGAGGCACGACTGACCTGTGAATCCCAATTCTGTGGGAGGACAGGTGAACATAGCTGAAGGTGGCAAAGTGAGGCACTTCACAAGTTGCCCCTCTGTCAGTTCCAGAAATGGCTCCTGAGCAGCTCACCAGAACACGTGCTGCAACGGGGATTATCATCTAGCTGTTACATCCTCCCATTTCCACCGAATGAACAGACAACAGGCCACCAATTCCTTATTACTTTATGGAGCTGACGTATTCAGCAATCAGTAACCCTGGTACCATGTCACAAACGCCATGTATACTATGAGCCATGGGGTGCCACCCCATGATTCACCACTACAGCAGGAAATGTGTAGCTGCCCCAGCCTTGAGTACTTAGGCATGGCTGGCTCCAGTCCTGGGGACAGTTACCTCCCTGCAGCAGCAAGCAGAGCACCCATTGCTCTGTTGGGGTCCAGAGTGGAGGAGGCTGTGAGGGCCAAGGAGAAGGTGTAGACAGGACTGTTCTGTGGGGAGTGGATAGGCTGCCACAGTGAGCTGCCAGCATCATCAGGACAGCAGGGGCTGACTCCAGTCTGTGCCAAGCTTGCAGGGCCCATCCTGCTCTCAGGGTTGGTGGGTTCCTTTGGGGGTCTGAATCACTTTCACCATATCCCTGCTGGCACACAGGATGGCCCTCAGCAGGCAGGGACATGCCCGGGGCACTGTAACACCATGGAGTGAGCAAAGGTGACCCACACAGTGACCAAGCCCAACCTAGTGCAACAGTAGGATAGTGCAGTGCCATGTCGGAATCTTTATTCATAAAAAAAGTTACAATAACTTACTCCCTTTATCACACAAAGGGCTCGGTATAAGGAGCTCTGGCCTCCTAAAGGTAATATAGGGAAGCGAGAGGTGGGTGCTTTTCTCTTTTCCTCCAACACAGCAGCCTTCTCCTGGCCTCAAGGGGAAGTGTGGCCAGCACAGGAGCCACAGGCCAACAGGGCCGTTGCCACAGGGTCCGGCCCAGGAACAGCCTTCTGCCCCTGCCTGCAGCTGGCTCACAGGTAGCACAGACCAAGACAGGGCATAGATGTTGAGTCTAAGGAGACATGGGAGACTGGAAGCAAGGGGATGTGCAAGCTGTAGTGGAGGAGGAGAGAGAAGTGGGTTCTTCTTCCCATAATGCTAAGGAGTCTGTGGAGCACAAAAAGTGAAGCAGCAGGATAGTGGCTGCTTACAGGCAGGGAGAGGTGGGGCTGGCTGGAAGCAGCCTTGCCTGCCTGGCTGCTGCCTCATGAGGTCTAGCCTGACAGAGGCAGGGGGCCAGCTGTAGCTACTTGTCACACTCCAGATCCTGGGTCCCCTCAGCACCCTGGTAGTGCATCTCACAGAACTCCTGAATGCGACTGCAGGCCTCCAAGATCATCTCCTCAGGCACGGTGATCACTACGCGGAAGAAGTTTGGGTACTCAAAGCACTGAAACAAGAAAAGATGAAGCTGGCAGATTACCTGGGATAGTGCCAGTTTTAGAGCCCTGCCTTGGCACCATGAGCTGCATCAGCACATGAATATGGTCTGTGTAGAACAGCAGGGCTTGGTTCTTCCTCCCTTAGACTGTTTTTCCTGTTCCAAGCAAATCTCCCTTCACCATCTGTGTAGACATGATGCTGTGAGGGTGACAGGCCAGAGAACATTGTATGAACCACGCAGACCAGACTGTGCAGGGAACAGGCTGAAAGGAGTTAGAGAAGGAGAGGGCTAGAGAATATTTAAGGCCTGTCCATATCCAATGTTGGAAGTGAATGCAAGGCACAGATGTTCTCACCCTTCCCTATGTCTACAGGGGTGCAGGACTGGAAAGAGACTGAGGAAAGGAACAGAGGTGGGAGCAGTCCTCTGAGGGAACACCTTCAGAAAGGAGGTGTTGGGGGTATATGGTGTTCAGGGATACAGCTCTGCCAGCTTAAGAAATACTTGGCAAGCCTAGAGCTGGGAAGATCCTGGCAGCCTGACTGAGGGCTGTTAGTGAGCTGGAAACTGCCACACACAGCGCTTGGAGCTGACAGCCAGCTCCTACACACTGTTACAGACCAAGGACACTTGCATACACAACTCCCAGCCTGTCCTCAGCTCAGGGATGCAAACCCCTACAGTTTCTCCCACCATGCTTTGGCCTTGCAGCTCCTTAGGGCTCTCAGTGTTAGGCTCACCGTGGCTGGCAAGCAGAACACAGACTGCTCTGAGATGAGTCGCTCAGTGAACTCCACATCATTTTCAAACTCCGGGAAATGCTCCATCTCAATCTCAACCTGCAGGGATGTAACATGGCAATTAAGGGCACCAAAACTATCTACAGTGTCCTGGTTTACATACATGGCCCAACAACTTCCCAGTCAAGTGCAGCTGTCTGCCCTCAATTTTTGCTCATGATCTGGGCTACCAGGGATGCAAGACAGAAACATATAAATGAAAACTGGGCTTCTCAAAAAGCCTTCATTACCTGAAACTGGAATTTCAGATAAATGCAGCTTCAGTAAAAAAATCACTTGATAGCAAAGACACAGTAACCAATCAGAAGTGAAAAGGAATAAATAAGACATTGAGATAGAGCTTGGTAGAGAACTCAGTATGCATTAATAATTCTGTCATGCAAGAAAAAAATAATGCTTTGGTTTAAAATAAAAAGAAATATAGCAAGATCTAGAATATCATGAAAAAAATCCTGGTAGGATGATATATTTGGTAAAATGACATGAAAATGCTAAAATCTTCAATAAGTACTTCTTTTCCATATTTGGAAAGAAGGCAGCTGTCCATCTCTGAATACAGTGCTATTCTGGCCATTTGTTTATAGAATCCTAGAATGGTTTTGGATTGGAAGGGACCTTAAAGCTCATTTTGTTCCAATGCCTTCACTATGGGCAGGGCTGCCACCCACTAGATCTGCTTGTTCAGCGCCCCATCCAGACTGACCTTTATAACCAAAGATGATTTTAAACATCTCATGAAAATATTCTTAAACAGATAATTTGCATACAGAAGTTCTGAAAGAGTTAGTAGAAAACAAAAATAACCACATGATGTGAAATAGATGGTCGGCTACTGCAGAAATAAAGTAAGTGTGAAAGAATCTTAGAGTTGTGCCTCTACATAAAGAACATAAGCAAAATGATCTGTGGAGCTCTGGGTAAAACTGGAAACACGGTCAAGCTATAAGGATTTATCTACAGAAATGAGTGAGACAGATACTGCAGTATTCTCCAGTTCTGAGTCCACATTTTAAGAGTAAATGAAAAACTGGAGACATTATGAGACAGAACAATAAAAAAGGAAAAACAAAAAAAATTAAAATGTGTTAAAGTGTTATAAAGGTCTCAATTGAGCTTGATGAGACAAAAAAGGAAATTTCAGAACATTATAAACTTTAAAGCAAACAGGCACGGGAAAAGGCAGAAGGTGAGGTGACACCACAGGCAGAAGACAGGCATGCTAGTATGAAGAAGGCTGCATCTTCTACGGGAGGTATGATAATCTGCCTTGTTATATAGGGGCTTCCTGTTGCCAGCTGGCTTCATATTTGGGTAAAACTGCCTTGTCTTGCAAAGCACAAGTTATGGAGTTCTGTGCAGGAGCAAGTGGGTGAAGTGTACTGGCCTCTGCTCTGTGAGCAGTGAACATATCCTGCCTGGCCTTCTAAAGTGACCAAGGGATGCATTTACCGCACAGGGCAATATGAAAATGCACAGTAACAGAGACCTGGTGACAAATACCAATCTGAAACACTGACTAGCTTTGGCAACCAGACCTAGCGTAAGGGTTGGTGATCCTCACTTACCATGAGGTACATGGCTCCGGCAGGCTTTACAGGCTGAAGGCCAGGGATAGCTGATAAGGCAGCATAACAAAGGTCAGCATTGGACTGAAAAGGTAAAATGAGAAATTTCAAAACAAGAAAAATTCCAGGAAGCAACTCAACAAATGTAAGCCAAACTCTGGACTGGGACTATGAACAGCTTTGCCTACTGCAAATAAAGGGACAATAAATGCAAACACCATGGGAGATCATGACCTTGAGTACAACAGGTGTTACTGAGCTGAACTCAGCAAGTCAATGACAAACTCCATCCCCTCGGTAAGCAGCTCCAGCTGCAAAGCTAGGCTGCCTGAAACTTATCACAGCCAGTATTTCTGCCCGTTACAATGTCTCCTGATGGAATTTGATTTGTTGGGCCATCTTAATCACAGCCAAAACTGCACCTCCAAGTGGGGGAGAGGAGGGGAATAATGATGAACTAGAGAGAAAGAACTCCCTCCAACAGACCCTTCTTGATCTGTTACAGCCTGTTTACCTTGAGGATGCTTAGGGTGTTGTGGTAGAACTCAGGTGGTGTTCGGTGCAAGATACGCTCCAGTGCTCCTTGGACAATTGTACACGGTCCTAGGATCCTTTGACTCAGTCTTAGAAGGCCATCCCTGATCTGAGAAAACATCATATTTGCAGCTTAGATGATGTTTTCCTAAAGGAAAGGAACAGCTCCAAGGCCCACTTCCTGTATTTCTACAGCTGTTCACACCCCTCTCTTCAGTGAGCATACAGAGTACTAAAGAATATTTGTTTGACTATATGCCAGGTTTAGAAGACTATTTACAGTGTCATTCTCTGTTCCTCCATTGCAGATTGAAATGCAGATTGAAATACCCACTTTGGAGCTTCCCAATCTGACTCAAACCAGGCTGAAATATAGATAATACAAATAAAGCCAGAGCTGTTCCAAATACAACTTTGCATTTCCCTTTGGTTTGTGCCCACAATCCACACTTTCAAAGCCAAGTAAGGACAATCAACATTAGCTTTTCTGCTCACTCATTTGGTTCTCTCTTCTCCCTCCTCCTCTGCAGAGAGCCTTCTAGGTGGAAAGGTCACTGCAGTAGATGGTTGTCCTTGTAACACAGCTGAAAAATAGCCAGATAAAGTACTGGCAGCACTGCAAGGTGCTTTGCAGTTACTAAAAAGCTGGCAGAGATGTTTTGCTAAGAAATTCCCCAGCTTTTTTTAGTAACTACAGTGCTTTGTTCTACTTGTAAGAGAAACCATGTAAGAGCACATAGACACCACACATGGATTCCACATGCCAGATAACCCATGCAATGCTTTCAGTGCACACTTGAGCTATTCGAGAAGTTAGAAGTGCAGTAAAATGACGAGGCATGTATTAATGAGCAGCAGAGACACCGAGTGAGTTACAGTGTAGATGTGGGTAGAAGGCCCTGTCTGGGAGCAGATGGAGTAAGGAAGGGACATGAAGAGCTTAGAGGTGCACAAAAGCACATAAGCACAATTGGGTGACACCCACGTGAGAACAAAAGAGCAGTACCTGCCTGTATCAGTTAAAGGTCTGGTGTTCCACATACTGAAGACTCTGCCCGTTTTGTTGCCATGACAGCAACACTCAGCGGTTCTCACCTCATTACCAAAGATGTCTCTCCTGTCATGAATTAGGATCCAGCCCATCCGCCAGCCAGGGACTAGCCATCGCTTTGCCAAGCCACCACAGGACAAGATTGGCACATTGGTGCTGAGAGTTGCAATGGGTTCATATTTGCAGTCAGCAAACACCTATGACAGGAGACTATGTTAGGGCTGTCCCTGCCTCTTACTGCGAGAACTGTGGGTATGTGCATGAGGCTTAACAAGAAGGCATGCAGGGAAGTGATGGATCAATGGTGAAAACTCACAGCTTCAAAGTATGAACATGCTAAGTGCACTCACATAAAAGCAAGCTGTTTTGGAAGAGGAAAGGAGCTGGACAAGAGAGGTTCCCTTAGAACTGTACACCAAAGGAGTAGGAGCTCCAGGCATGGACCCAGGCATGACTCCCAGGGGAGTGGAGCTGTCCCTCACCTCTAGAGACCTGCCTGCCATGGCCAAAGATTATGTGCATCAAAAAGGACAGGTAGCATTGGGAGGGCAAAGGACTGCAACTGTCACTCACCATGTCTCCGTAGATCTCATCAGCCAGGATGGGCACACACTGTCTTGATGCCACTGTGGGAGAGAGGGCATTCAGCCTGGCCACTCTGCATCCTCCATGGGAACAGATCTGCCCTTTGCTGCAGGGCCTGGCAGGGCTCTGAAGGAATCTCTATCTCAGGGCACAGGGTCCCTATCTTCCTCCTACAGACTGTTCATTTGGAGAGCCTGACCACTGGACATCCCTGCCCTGACTCAGCCTAGTTCTGCTCCAATTGGTGGGGACTGGCAGCACAGCCCTCCCTGTCAGGACAGGGCTCAGGAAGCACAGGGCTCCTGTGAACACTTCCCCGGCAGAGCCAGAGGGGAAAAATGAGCAGTCTAAGTCACACTGAGCTTTTGAGGAAGACACATGTTCCGCGCGCTCTTGCCCAGATAAGGCAACACCTTCACCCTGAGGAAGCCCTCATTCCTGAGATGAAGTCAGTCAGAAGCAAAGCCCTGCGCCATGGTCCTGCAGTGATAGAGACATGACCAATGGGGACAGACACTAGACTGCAATCATGCCCCAGGCCCCAGAAACACACAGGCAGGCTCACCTGCCAGGATCTCCTGGAGGTGGCTCTTGCTGAACACAGAGCCACAGGGGTTCGATGGGTTGTTCACAATGAGGCAAGCTGTTTTCTCATCCACCAAAGACTCCAAGTGCTCCAAATCGATTTCCCAGGCCTTCTCTGGCTAGTGAAGTGAAGGGGAAGTAAGAGCTGAGGAATTGGACTTGCCACACAAGATCAGGTGTGCCAGTGCACCCAGAGTTACTCATGTCCCCTTTACCCACTTCCCAGGCAAGGCCAGCATAATTCTGAGAGGATAAATATCCAGACTGGCCCTTCCAGGCCTGCAACCACTTACCAAGAGGTTATAAAGTTTGACCTCTATCCCCATAGACAATGCCAAAGTCTTGTAGAGGGAGAAGCCAGGCCGTGGCACCAGGATGTTCTGGCCTGGGTTGGCCAGCACTGCCAAGGCAAGCTCTATGGCCTGGCTGCAGCCACTCGTTAAGATGACATCCTGCAAAGAGCACAGAGAGGTCAGGGGGAAGCACAGACACTCTGAAGTACTCCAGACACACAGGAGCGACATAACATCCAGGCTCAGCTCTGCCAGGTAGAGCTTCTCAGGCAAAAAGACAGTGCCCGAGCCTGGCTGAAAGCAGGAAGACTTTAGCTGGTGGAAAGTGTAACCTCCTCCTGGGGAGGGTGGAGGTGAAGGGCTCAGGGAAGGGATGAGAGCAGTAGGAGGCCACCTTGGGACAAGGTGATTTAGTTCTGTAACTGGGCAGGGAGGGAGAGCTGGGGTAGGTTCCCCATGCGCCATGGTCTGCAGGCAGCAGCACCCTGTCTGCACTGCAGTGGGAGCGCCTTGGCTGTGCACCAGTACCTGGGCCTTCAGTGGTGCCTCCGGGCAGTTGTAGTATGCAGCCACAGCTTCCCGACAGGATTGGTAGCCTGAGGAAAGAGAAGTCAAACATGGAAGGGAGGTTTTTACAGATTCTTTCCTTCTTCTTACCAGTACTGTTTCTTTCTTCTTAGCAGTACAAGGCTCACAGCTGCTGCCCAGCTGGGGAAAGCCCATTTGGTGGTGTCCCAGGGTGGCAGAGACTTTCCTGCCTCAGGCCAAGCACCATGCAGCCCCAAGGTTGGGCCAGGATGACCAAGAGCAGGGACAAACCTTGGGCAGGGAGGCAAGCTCTGGCCCCAGCATGTCCTAGGGACAGAACTGACAGGAGCAGAATGGAAGGTAGCCATGGAGTTTTCTGAGCCAGAAGGAAACTAAATGTGATGACATGGCTTTCACTGCTTAGTGATGGCATTGGGGCAGCCCTCCCTGTCACCACATGGAGGGTCCCATGATGCAGGCATGATCTATGCTCTGTGCACACTTTTGGCACTAACTGCAAACAAGGCTCATGGTGTCAGTGAAGTCAGGGAGTCCAAGGGAAATCCTGGCTAAGGCAGATCTGAAAGGAGCTTGGCTATAACCCACAGCAGGGACACACAGTCCCAAGCCCTTCAGGGGTCTTGATACCCTGTCTGCGCCAATGGCTGGGGCAGCAAACAGCTTCTGCAGGAGCTCTGGGTCTCACACAGCCCATGCAGGAAAGAGCACACAGGTGTATCTGGGGAATACACATCCTTGTGTATTCATGTGACTATTAGTGAGGACAGCTGTAGGACGCTAATGGAAAGATGTCTGTTGGCTCTGCTGCAGGGTAGGAGCTGGCACATCCAACTCACACAAGATGAGCTTTGTCAACTTACCAACAGATGGAGCATAACCATTGTACTGTCCTGAGTCCAAAACCTCCTTCACAGCCCGTGTGACCTCATCATTTGTGGGAAGGTTTCCAAAGGCCGTCGGGTCTCCTTTCCAAAGATTGAAAAAATAGTAAAGTTCTCACTGATCTGTGACAGGCACAGAGTTGTGTGGTTGTCTGACCTATTCTTTGGTCTTCACACAAACTTTGTGCTTCAGAGCCCTGCAATCTGCCAGCCACACAGTTGACCCAAATACCTGGTGGCTTCAGCCACAGGACTATACTCACCTAAGGACAAGGAGATCATGGCTTTCTTTGGGTTGGGTTCCACCTTCATGCTGTCTACGATGGCTCGGATAGGATTGAAAGTCTTCTTTGACATTTCAGAAGCCCTGACAGCCCATCTTGGCTTCCGACCCTTCGCCTTCCCTGGTGATATGGTGCTCCCAGTGCTCTTAAGATGAACATCCAGCATAGGGGCATGATCTCCATGGCCATTCACTTGGATCAGGTACGAGTCCATCCTGAGAGCTGTCAGAGCAAAGTGAATTTCCTGGGCTTAGTTAACACATGTGAAACAAGGAATCTGTCCACCTGGGGATGCAGCCCATAAGTAAAACTTCTGAAAGCTGTAGACCCTATCTACTGCCTATGGACAAAGCAGCAGCAGCAAGCAGGGCTGTATTTGGCACCAGGATGTAGTGAAACCCCATGCATAAGTAAGAGAGCAATACTGTGGGAAAGATAAAAGCGATTCTCTGTGTTAGCTCCACCATTGCCTAGCATGGACCTGCTGCGCTGAGGAGAAAGCCCTGCTAAAGCCAGCAGCCAAGAATTAGCAGTATGTTAGTCACTGCTTGACTGCAGGTTCAGTATTCCACTGACAGAAGGACTTTACCCCCACAGCTATCAACTTGCACACCTCAACCTGAAAACACAAGGGCTGGCCCACTATGTGTGTCCATATCCAGAATGTTCCTCTAGTCTACAGACAGAAATGCAGCACTATAAATCAAATATCAGATGCCAAAAAGGTAGTTCCTCTTCAATGTTATCAGGATGCGCTGGGCAGCAGCAAGATTGAGGTTAGACACTTAGTTCTGTCAGCAGAGAACAGCCCAGCTCAGAAAGCCTAGACCAAAAAGCAGTGCTTAGAAAATGGAGCAAGACTGGTACAGCCAAGAGGGAAATCCAAGAGGTAGCACTGCCCCAAGCAAAGGGCCTGTAGTCCCACCTGAAGCTGAGTAACAAGCAAGGCACAACAGAGGAACAGCTGCCTTCAAGAGCCAAAAATGGACACAAAAGTGACTTACACATCCCAGCATGTTATACCCAGAACACAAGCTAGACCAGGCAGGAAAGGTCTAACTTACAAACTGCTGATGACTCAGGGCTTTCCACCTGCAGGTTAGGGATAGGGCACAGAGCAGGCAGACCTCCTGAGACATAAAGTCCGTTCTTGCTGATACTGGCACACTACCTTGTAATCCTGCCACAAACGGCTTATGCTTTCTATTCTATCCTATTTCTCTGCTCCACTGAAAAGCAATTCAGTGAACAGCGGCCTTTTCCTGATGGTAGCTACATAGCCCCAGATTTGCAGATACAGCACACCTTCCCCTTCCTTGCCGCACAGACTGAGCCAGAAAGTTCAGGCAGGATTTGCTGAACAAATCTGAACAAATTTCTTGCTGTTTCAGTGAAGTTTGCACCTAGAGATGCCCCATGTTGCTGCAGTTACTCTACCAGCAGTTCCTTATTAGGCCATTTATAGCAACTCAGGCTGATCCAATGGGGTCACAAAGCAAGACTTCAGCTTTTCTGCTGAAGCCTTCTGGGTTTCCTTTCTACCAGATGAAAGTCAGTTGAAGAAATATATAGCAGGGCTGAACAAAAAACTGAGCCTAGAAATGAGCCACATAACTCAACAGACAGGCTGTGTCCCAAATATCCAGTCTATTCTAGCAGAGCCCTTACACCACCCTGTGACACGGTTCTCCGGAAAAGGGGAGCTGCAGACACAGGCACAATAGATACCTTCAATGTAGGCAGCCAGGGAAGAACTCCCTACTACCCCCCGGAAAGAAGCAAGGCACCAGAGCATAACACTTTTTACCTTCTACAGCACAGACAAGGAGACACCAACAAGCCTGGGGGTCCAGTCCCTAGTTTTCATCCAGGACAAATCCCCTTGAGAGGAAAATCCTGTGTATTTTTGCCCATGAAATAATCCCCCAAATTGGGCGTTGAGACTAAATCATTTAGCCATTGGCTCATAGAGAGGGCTGCTCTCCCCACCCAAAAATGACCTCTCCTCCCCTGTGCAACTGTAGTCACTTCAAACACCAGGAACATGGCTGTGCATTAACTCTTTCTGGGAGCAGCTTAAGGACACAGACAGCTTGGCTTCCTGGAGTGCCTGGGCTGCCAATTTTTGCCACCACTTTCCTGAGTCTGCAAACACTGCTGCGGGCAAATATGCAGAGTCCAGGTATTCCAGCACTAGCACCTTGTAATTCACTGTGAGTAGATTGATGCACTGTAAAGGCTGAGGAAGCCATTGGTCTGTCCTGACCTGAGAGATTCTGGGATCCCAGTGCACCAGCTGACAAACACCTGTTTGTGGCTTCATTACAATTGGGAGGCATCTTCCTCCAAAAGCTAAAAGGACACCTTAGCCAGTGTTTTAGAGGCACCAGGACCTAAAGGATTAACAGAAGTTCAAGTTGTCATTGGTTTGGAGAGTTTTTTTGCCTTTCCCATTTTTTTCTTTTTTTTTGGTTGCTGCAAGACCCAAGTAAACTCATAATTCTGGCAGCCAGCAGAAACTATGCAATTCTTCCCTCTCTGATGGTTCTGCAAAGCACAGATGGTACCATTCCCAGAAGGCCCTTTTTTGCCCAGTGATGTGAACCTATGCCTTCCTGCCTCATAATGCCTGCATGGCTAGGATAAATGAGAGGCATCTGCACTCTTCCTGTCTTCCAAGGGCTGCTCCAAGTCTTCCTTTATTGCCATGGCAGCAAAGGGCCAGAGATGGAAGAGTTCCTCAGGGACAAGAGGGACTTGCCAATCTTTGAGCAAACAGACCGCTGATGCCTTCACTGCAGAGGCTAGTGGTCACAGTGACTTTTACCTGTTTATACCTGCACCTGAGTTGCAGAGGAAGGACCTTGCATTCGACCCATGCTCACTACACAAACAGCAGTAAGGCTGTACCTCCCCAAGTGCAAAGAGTCACCCCTTCCCTCAGTGTTGTGGATGGGGCGACACTGCTGGGGAGCCATAACCTGCTGTTGACTCCAGTACTACCATGGGCACTCCTGAGGCCACAATAAGGGCCAAGGATTCAGGACTGAAGGCAGGTTGGAAGGTTGTGAGAGGAGTGCAGCCAGAAGGTCTAGCCAGGATCCTCAGCCCCAGACTTGAGGGAAGACTTCTCATTCCTATCACCCCCAAGCCTATGGACAAGGAATAGCACCTTTCAAAACCCTTTCACAGAGAAACGTCTTGTATTTAAGTAGTATGGACTGCTTTCGGCTGAGGGCTGCAGAGTTTCTCTCTTCTTTTGACTGAAACTTGACACGAGTAACTTTCGGAAGTTTATGCAGGCCCTCTCCAAGCACCTACGGGTTATTTTCTCACTTCCCCCAGCTGGCCCCATCTCTTGCCATGCTGCAGCCCTGGCCAAGTTAAACATGTCATTTCGAGGCCTCAAGGACGATGCTGCATGTTCTGCCTAGCAACAACCCCCAAACTGACGCAACTGGAGCTCTACCCATCATACTGCACACAGCAGTAGGGTTCAGGGGAGGGCACAGTGGAAGCCTGCTGCCAAGAGGGGAAAAAATGTGGCTCTGGAGACTTAGGAAGGTTTAGTTACATAAGGCTGGGAACCTGGTGAGAAGCAGAGTGAAGACAGCAGTGTACAATGACACGAGTGGGTTTCTGCTGCTATTACAATGCCCTTCTCCTGTCACTGCATGATTCCAGTGCTTCTCCAGATGCTCTCACGTGGGGTATGCAGCCCCTATCCTCCCACTCCTTGTTGTGCACAGGGCCTCCTAGGACCAAAGCATGAACTCACAATTCAACACTTCGTATTCTAGAAATATGGCCAAGCCATCCTTCTATGATGCGCTGAAAGAGGCAGCCATAACCTGCAGGATGCACTTCCGCCAGCAAGGCTGCTGTCTCTCTGGACCATCAGGCCCTATGCTCCCCACTAGCACCTCACCCCCACTGACTTGCCTCCGCGCTCTGTAGATTGCTCCTCTATCTCAGCAGGTCAACCCCACCCCTCTTTCTTGTGTAGCTTGAGCAATTGATTTTTATCACTTCCCAGTGGAAGGAGAAACTAGTGATAACTTCAGCATTTTTTATGGTACCGCCCTTCTTTGGTACCAGGTCTCACAGCATCCCATTTCTGTGAGCAGAGGCGAAGCCAGTAAGAGCAAGCAGTTCAGCTTCCAGACTGAGCTGCAGTCACAAAGCAGGACTGACAAACAGCTGCTTGAGGGGAGCACAAGCTCAAGCATCACTACACTGACAAACCTGTCTCTGTCAGGCTGCAGGTAAGTCATTCACAAAGGATAGTTTTGCAAATTCAGGGTGCACTGCTGCAGGGACAGACACCCAACTAGTACTCTGCATAAAAATCCACCAGGATCAGTAACAAATCACTTCACTAGTTACCTCCTTATATTTTGCTTTTATTTCCAGCAATTTATATCTGCTCCTTTCAGACATTGGTACAGCACCAACCAGTTCAGGGTTTGTGTGTATCCTAATCTCTGTTTAGTCTCTGCATTCCTACTTGAATCAGCTTTTAATAACCAATTATATGATTTTTTCCTTATCCCTTTTTTAAAAAAATCAATTTATTGTTAAGGTCTCAGATAACCAAAACAGCAATAAAGCCTCCATGTCCCTCACAAATGCTGTATCTGTTAATTGATTCTGACAGCATCATTACAACACTGCAGCAGGTTTTCTGAAACATAAGGCACAAACCTCATCCCCGACATGTCAGGTCACACAGGCACTCTGAAAATGCATATATTCAGAGGTAAAGCTGTCTGACTGTGTAGGCAGGGCTGCTGTGCCAAACCTGCATGTATCTGCATGAGTCTCTGATCAAGTGATGGTGATGCTTGTGCCTCTAGCAATCTTAATTGCTGAAATGGAGCATAGCACCTGTTACCCCTTTGTATAATCAGAGCAGAAAAATCAGCTCCAAAAAAGCCCATCTATGTTATCCAAAGCTGTGCAAACACTGTGTTTAAGAGCCAGAAAGATGGCGCAATCCACAAAGAGTGGCTCAAAGCCAGTAATGAGGTAATTAAAATGTTTACAGTAGCTTCCATTTACCTATCTGCCTGTATTCAGAATCAATTTGGATTTGATCTCAGAAATAAAAATCTGAAATACACTGAAATTGCACAGTCTAGCTAGAGATGCCTATTCTGGAAAAGCATCCTGTGTATCGCAAGTGGCTTGCAAGATGCTCTTGCCACCTGTGTGAGCTGCGCTTTGGAAAGCTGAGCACTGGCATCTAGGGGCTGTCTGGGGTCTGCATTTCTTTTGGAAGGGGAACAAGGTGGCTCCCACAGTGTGCAAATGGAGGGCATTACAGCAGGGACAGTGACACTGCCTAGGCTCCTGGCAGAACTCTCCTCTGCAAGCCCTGGGCAGATTGAAAACAGCTGCATTAGCACACATTAAAGAGCACCACCTCCTACTACTTGCCATTTCCCTCCATCAAGAAAACCGGGGAATATAAAAACCAAGAGCTTTCAGGACTATGGCTTCTTATGTGCCTCCCACAACACCAGCACCTGAAAATGCACTGTAGCAACCTGATAGCAGCTGTGCTGGGCACAACAGACTGCACTCCCCTGCCACTGACCACTGTGGTGCTGGGAGGGGACAGAGTCCATCAGGCACAGGAGGCTTTGCTTGCTCAGCCTGGGCACCAAGTCCATTGAAAGCACGTTGAGAGACACAAAGTGCACTCCAAGTTTGTGGGAAGTTGGAAGCACCAGTGAGCTACAGGCCCAACAGCCACAATTAGAGACTTGCAAGTCCTGTTACAGATGTTGAGAGGAATTTTCCACAAAGTCTGAGTGTTACTGGTTCCTGAGTACAGGCACAGTGAAAGACATCTTGTCCAGACTTGTGTCTGTTTACATCCAGGTAAATATTATCCAGGTAAGTGCATGTCCTGTGTTTGACTTATGACTTCAGAGACTTGAGCTGTTGCATGATGTGTCATGGCAGCTGTCCTCCAATGGCCTTGGAGCCACTGGGACAGTGACCAGCCAATTGGGGTGGGGTGGAAAGGGGCACAGTGGCTTTGTGGGGTGAGATGACACTGTGAGCTTGTAGCGGGTGCTGTGGGCAGCATCAGCACTTCATTGTCACAAGAACACAGACAGGCCAGCCTTCTCATGACTGAATTAGAGCCCCATTGATGGAAACCTACCATCTGCCTGACTAATCTACTCCTGCAACAACTGCTCATCTCCTTGTAAACTGGTGGATTTGGAGTGTGTGTAAGAAACACTGAGGGTGCATAAAATACATCCCTTTTGCTTCAAGCTAACCTCTCTTTTTCCTGACCACGCCAACAGCAGATAGAGTGAACAAAATATTTCCCTGCTCTTGACAGTGTTTTTTTTACAAGTTTGCAAGTTGTTTAGACACCTATTAACAAGCTTGCAAGTTGCTAACAGACACTTCTTATTTCAAATGAAGCGTCAGTGATCAATCTTTTTCTCCTAGGTTGTACTTCTAGAGATTTCTTTTACTTTCATCTGAATCCCCTCCAGCTGATCCACTTGCCTCTGGAAACACAGTATGCAAGACTGAGGCCAAGCCAATGCTGGAGCAGGGGCAGAAGAATTTCTTCACGCGTCCTACATGTGACACTCCTGTTCATACACCCTAGAAATGTTAGTTTTTTATGCAACAGGATGACATCGTGGACTTGAGTTCAGTTTGTCATTCACAATAACCTCCAGTTCTTTTCTACAGTATTGCTCTATCGTCATCATGCTGCACTCATTGTCCCTGTGATTATTTATTTATGTGAGACGGTCAATAAATCTGGTTGCGGTTTTCAGCAGTGATTGTGCTACAGCTCCCAGCTGCCTTAAGCTGGAGAAATACAAGGCAGTTCATGACTTGCTCCTACCACTTTACCCTCCAAGTTCCCAGGGAGGGCACTGAACTAGGTCAGAGCTCTTGGTCCCTGGCAAGCTAAAGCAGGCCCTTCTCTACCTTTGCGCAGCAATGATATCAGAAGCAGCTGGAAACAAAGAAGCCAAAAATAATAATAATAATAAAAAATAATTACAAAGAGAAGCCAAAACAATGGTGAAGATTAATGCTATTTTGGCCTTCCTATTGCTCTGTTCTGCTGACTGGTATTTGTTGCAGTGAGAATAAGAACCCAGAAGATGATGCTGACCAAGTTCAACTACTTTGAGCAGAAGTGAAGTGACACAAAGCATGTTTTTAAGATTTCCCATTACAGTAACAGAAATTGAATAAGACTGACTCACTTCTACATTATCCTGAAGTTTGTACCTCACTTTTTAGCAGCAAACACTCTAGTAAAATACTGAACACATCTCCAACAGAGCAATACTTCCTGGCTCTGTCTTTGAACAAGTAAATCACACACAAATCTAATGAAAGTTTTAGTTCAGTTTGTTGGATGACCAGCAGCAACACTCTGCATAAGAAGCACTTATTTCATCCCTTCTTGTGACTCATGATTATTTGGCTTAGTTCTTCATGTCACTTTTATGTCAGTTAAAAGCTCTACTAAGCAAAATGGCACTGTGCATGACCCTAAAAGTTCACAAAGGATTGCTAAAACTTTTAAACTCATCCAGCAAAGAGGCCTGGTTTCTGGCACATCAATATGAGTGATGCAACATATGCAGATGAAAAGCTGTGTGCAACAGCCTCACTGCTGAGCATCTGCACTATCTCCAGAGTCCTTGTCTTAAGCTCTCTATGGATTCCCCATTTTCTAATTTAGGACACAACTTCTGTCCCCTCTATCTGAACTGGACATTGAAACAACGGTTCTTTTGTTTTCCTTCTCTCTTACTTCAACTTAAGTAAATGTAAAGATGCATTTTCAGATCTCCAGTCCTTTGTGGAATCAGGTGAAGTGTTGAGTGTTTTCCCACAATGCCGAGGTGCAGTTTATAGGCTCTTCACCATATATAGAGTTATTGCTGTTGCTCCTGCAAAGACAGAAGGGTGAAACAGTCTTACTGTTGCCACCAGTCTTACAGATGGAGAAAATGTATTTCTGCATCTTAGAGACAAATTCAGGGCACATATTCAGGTACTGTGTATAAGACCTTACAGTATAACTGTTTCCCCAAAAATATGTTTTCCTAAATACAGTGAAAATATTTCTTTGCATTTTTTTTGCTGTAAAAGCAAAGAGCTTTTACAGGCAGTGTTTGGTCAAACTCTTGAATAAAAGCATTTGCTCTGAATGTGGAGTTTTCTGTGTTTCACATTGTATTTCCAAATTGTCGTGCTGTTTACTTGAATCATCTCTGCCCTTACGAGCCCCGATAAATGCTGACACTTGTGCATGGGTGAGATCCTGGACACTTAACCCTCACTCCATCCACCACCAATAACCACAGGAGTAATTCATCACCTCCTCTGCTGGAAGGTGATAGATACTGGGCTAAGGGGTCTGTCAGGACAGGAAGACAGACTGGCAGCAGCACATTATGGTCAGGAAAAAGGTCCCATCATAGGTGTCTGAAGTGGCCTCCAGCAAAAAGACACAAAAGAGGTCTATTTGGTTCTGTATGGCTAAATATAATGTAACGTATCTAAAGAAAATTACCTGAATGTGGTTTGCCAAGTGCCAAACTGGAACCTGATAGCTGCACTGCAGGACAGATCCCAAGGTGTTAGTGACTGTACATGGAGACACAGGCTCTGTGTTGGGGCAGTTGGAGAAGCAATAAAATGCTGTGCATTGCCAGGACAAAAGAGACAGTTGTTTTGCTGTGACGTAAACTGCTGGTGCACTTGTGTCTTGAGTGCTGCAAGGAGGTGCAGTCAACTGCATCACAGGGAAGGTTTAGGGGAGTTACAGCAGGTCCAGAGAGGCTGGGACTGGGGTTTCATAAGAAAACAGAGAGGCATGGTCGAAGTTTACAGAGGCACGAGGTGGCAGAAAAGCTGAATAAAGAACACTCACCAGAACTCACAGCACAGGAAAAAGTAGCACTTGTAAAATTGTGAAAGTTTAATTAGTTAAATTTAGTCAGTTTCCAGCAAGTTGGGTGCTAACAAGCATGTTCTGTTGTAGGCGGAAAACCTCGGAACGCTATCGCCACAAGGGGCTGCGGGGACAGCGTCCGTGGAAGCAACGGGGAGCGGACACACACGCCAAAAGCTGGTAAACCGTGCGCAGGAGCCGGAGGACTACGCACCTGCGCCGAGGAGCTGAGCACCTTCAGACGGGGCAGGGCCTGGCGGGGCTGGAGCTTCCACCACTCTCGACAAGCGCTGGCGGGGCTGAGGCGAGCGGACGAGACGGAGCTCATCGCGCCGGCAGTACCCCGGGGTGGCCCGGCCCGGCCCCCCGTCCCCAGCGCCGGCGGAACGGGGTCGCGTCGGGCCGTGGCGGAGCGGGGCTGCCCCCGTGCCGCGCGCGGGCGGTGAGAGCAGCGGGCGGTGAGGGCAGCGGGCGGGCGGGCAGCCGCGCGGAGTCCGCGGGGGCGCCAGGGCTGAGCGGCGTCATCTCTCCTTAGCGCCGTACCCGGAGCAGAGGCTGCGGGGCTGCGGGGAAGCCGCGCCTTGCCGGGGTCGCTGGAGAGCCGGCGCTGCCTGTACCTGCGCACGGGCCGAGGTGAGCGCGGCCGGCGGGAGCCGCTCCCTCCGTCCCGCGGAGCGCAGTGCCTGGCCCAGCTTCCTCCCGGGCGCTCCTCTGCGGTCGCAGACTCAGCTCAGCCTCCCCTCCAGCCTGCTGCCAGATGATGGAGGTCCTGCTCGCCGCCCTGATCCTGGTCTGCAGCTCCGTGTCCGGTGGCTCGACGGGAGGATACACCGGCCTCTCCGCCCTGGGAGGCATCTACTACTACCAATACGGCGGGGCCTACAGCGGCTTCAACGGAGCGGATGGGGAGCGAGCCCAGCAGCTTGACCAGCATTTCTATTTATTGAGGCTTCCCATTGCAAGGGCAGCAGTGGCCGTGGGAGGGTGTCTCCTGGTCTTCCCTTGTGCTCTTATTTTGGTTGGTGTTCTACGTGTACCATGGCATTTCCCAGCATGGCTGCTAATTGAATGCACCCTGTACATAGTGATTGCAGTTGGCACAGTGCCTGCTCTGTACTATTTCTTCCATTCCCTGCTGAGCATTTATCATTCATCAGTGTGCAAAGAGAGAGAGCAGCTTTATCAAAGCAAAGGCTATCAGGGCTTCTGGTGCAGCCTGCATGGGGCAGAGATTGCTGCCGGCCTCTTGGGCTGCATGGCTGCCATAGCATACCTGCTCAGTGCAGGCCTAGCTGTCAGAGATTACAGGACAGCTCATGAACAGAAACAGAAGCCACTGCAATTATAAGAGCTTTCAAATGATTCCTCCACTCCAGTAATGGGCTTGATTTTTGCCAGTCTCCTTACTGAGATGAAGCAGTATGGTTTCTTTCCTTCTGGACAGTGCAGCCTTAATGCTAGAGAACACTCATCAAACTGGCATAGCTCTAAATAGGGTAGAGTCAGGCTGTTCCTAACTTGAATTTGCATTATTGAATTATTGGTGACTGAAAGCTGATCCAATGGGTTGTCTCCTGCTTCACAAGGCAGCCCTTCCATCCCACTGTCAGGTGTCCTATTCTCCAGTGAGGGCTGCCTGCAAGTTCTGCCACTACATGCTTCTGCCAATGAACAGCTTTTTATAGCTGAAACTACTTTTTGTAGCCTCTACCCTCAAAGTGTTCTACAAGAAGTTTTTGTATGGAAGGCTGATGAGTGAAGTAGCACATAGAGCTCAGTGAACCTGCAGCACAGCTGCTGCTAGACACAGCTACCTTTGACTGGGGTATTGCAGAGATTTCTTCCAGCACAGAAGAGAAACAGAATCAGAGTAAGCTGTTAGATTAAAGTAAAAATCTTTATTGCTAAGTCAGCTGAAAATCCAATGCAAAAATACTCTTCCTTCCTGAACTGGTCTGTACATCTGAATAAAGAATCAATGGACCAGTGTTTTCCAACAGTCTTATATTATTTGCCTTGCCAATGCAATAACATAGGCCACGGTGCTGAGGGCGCATTCACTGGACAACCTACTCCCATACACAATAAAAACAGGGATTGTTAAAGGTGCATGCTAGAGTGGGATACAGAAAATACTCTCCTTTTTAAAAACAAACAAAAGCATGAAAAAAGATTATTTAGTAAACAGTTGGTACACTGCAATATTTAACATGCGCCAGGTCATATGAGTCAAGTTTAAAAAAAAAGTAACATTTTAAAATGTGAAAAAAGAGGAAAAATACAGTTGAGTATTCAGAGATCAATAGAACAGCAGACAATGATTGCACAAGACCAAAGAGGTGATCTACTGCCCGAAGAAAGACCTTTGGCAAGTGACCCAAAAGCCACCAGCATCTATTTGGAAGGAGTGCAGAAACCCCTCCATGTCCAAAGCCTTAGGTGTGACCGAAGGTCCTGTGTACCACAGGAAAGATTTCAGACTTCACAGCAGCTCATCCCCAAGAGAGGAAAATACTTGCTCCTTCTTGGAACAGGCTGTTATCCTCCCATCTAACTGAAGATTGTGGTCTGATATGAACAGTCTGTGATGCTGCCTCCATGTGCCTGTTCCTTGTTCTGGGGGCAATGTGGAGGGTCTCTCTTACCTTTACCACCTGGGCCCCAACTACCCCCCATTCAATATAACTTTTATGGGTTCCTTTTGCAGAAGCCTTTCTGGACAGGACAGATCAGTGCCTTCAGAGTACCCTTCTCAGCAAATGTGCTTATCAGCAGAGCCAGAATTACTGAAGAGATGGATCAACAAACTCCTCAGCCTCACTGTGGCTGCATGTAGTGTGGCAGGGCTTGCATTGCTCAGCCTGAGGACCTCAAGCTGAGAACCTCTCTCTAACAGCAAGTCTGTGAATGAGTGGGATGTTCTCAGTGATGTGGTTATGTGAAGATCACATAGTATCTCTGCAAACTCCAAAAACAAGGGAAGGGACTGGAGATCAGGAAGAGAACTGGGAAGACACTTTCTATACACTGCTATGAGTCCTTCAATACACTTGCCCTTTCATACCTGTTCCACCTACAGCAGTGCTCCTTGGGAGCTTGAAATCTAAGGTGGTGTTAATAAATAAGGTAGGAAAGACAAAGAGGGAGGCAGGAAAACAAAAAGTAGTGGAGGGAAACACTCTGTCCTATGAGTTGTCCTCACCAGACAGATGAAGATAACCCAGCCACACCACTGTCTGACCAATGTCAGAAAAAAACCTAATTTCTTTGGATGACAGTGACCTTGAAGCATGTCTCAGCAGTTGGAAATCTTGTGTTAGAAAATGCAAGACATTTACATGAAAAAATGATGCTAGTGTCTTTGCTGACACCCAAAACTGGCCCAGGAAAAAGCAGCACTTTTTGTGATGCACAGCCACTACTTTTAATGCATGAAAAAGATTTTGGATGACTGGAGAAAAAGCATCACAATGCCATGGCTGAAATAGAAAAGCTTAATCCTCTGAAGAAGCACATGGAAGATATGCAGAAGCTGCTTGAGGACACCAGTGCTTGTCCTAGTCAAACAGAGGAAGACTATTTGGAACAAGTTAAGTCAACTCAGCCTGTGCTGCCCAGAGTTCATAATGCCAGCTTCAGAGAAATCTCTGCATTCCACCTGGAGTGTAAGAAAGATAATAAGCTATGTCTTCCATGACAGTTCACACCCATAGAAAATAGAAGCTAGCTGTATTTAAACTCCCTTTCTGCTTCAAAACCAGAAACAGCACTGGAGAAAAAGTCTAAGTAGGAATTCCTTCTGTTCCATCCTGCCACTACCTTTAGAGGTGCAGTTCAGAAATCGGTATGCACCATTGCAGAGCTGTTTTTTCCTTAGTCATTCAACACTGAGCCAGGTAGAGCCATTCATTACTAGCTCCTTGTGGCAACTCTGCACACGATACTACTGCTTCAGACTGGCAAGGATGCACTGAACTTTCCATATCAGTGCAAGAAATAGACTTGATTTGCATTAATATGTGCCACTTGGAGTGCAGGGTTTGTCAGTCTTACTCAGAAAGAAGGGTTTTCTGCATCAGTCCCACAGTGAATGGAGGCTGTTCTGCAGCCCTTTCAGATATCAGAAAGTGTGAGGCTAGGCACAGATATTTGGTAAAATTATCACCATTGACAGAATCAAAAGTAGCAGTCAAATACATTGGGATGAACCTTTCCTGCATACTTATATGACGATAATATGAAAGAGTTTTGGGGTTTAGCATTTGAATCTTTTCTGCTGTTGTTTCTCTGCCTAAGGGATTCAAATGCTGTTGTTTCTGTGATTTTAAGAATTAGTTTCAATCTCCAGTTCCAAATGAAATAGGCATTAAATCAACCAAAATTTTTGAGAGTTTAAACTTTGGAAAAAGTTGGGTTGTTCCATGATTACACTGCAACTAGCACAAAGTATATCCTATAATGTTGCTCCTCGTGCATGATAAAAATACATTTTGTTCCTAGTGAGAAGAAATTCAAGGTGCTCTGAAATCTCAGTAAAACTCCATTAGGTTTTGTCAAAAGATCTATATTGACAGAATCCCACAACGTCTGCACGGTATTTCCTTCTGAGCAAATCTGATCCAAAAATAGACAACTCAAGCCCCTCAGATCTCTTCAGATGAAACTTTTAAATTTTCATCATAAATGTAATTACTGAAGAAGAAAAGGAACTAGCCCACATTACAGTCAGGATTATTTCACCACTGATATGATGGGGACAGCTGCTATCCAGCTCTGTCAGAAAGGAAGACAGATCTGCATGCTACAGAGGCACTGGTCTCTACAACCCTTACACAAAATGACGACACAGGCAGCCAACTTATACCCTGCACCAAAAATCCTATGGAAACATAAGGTATCTGAGTGCAGACTGGCCAGTTCATCATTAGTGGGACTGTTTTAAACATCTTTTTCAGTGCTGATAAAAATGGTAATAAGATGAAAAGTTTCATTTTGTGCTGAAAGCTAAGCAGGAAAAAGTACAGTTTCAGCTTGTTTGTGGCCAAATTGGGCACATACCATGAAATGCTGGTAGCTGTGGATTTGGAATATGTCTCCTGTTTCCAGGGAAAACAAAGACACTGTAGCAGACAATGCAGAGGTTTATGTTGATGGAACAGAGCACTGGATGCTTCTGCCAGCCTTAGTGCATCACTGTATGCAGCTTGGCTCCTCTGACTGAGCACTGAGACAAGCACAAGCTCCTGGTTTTATCCCATGTCTTCTGGATACAGGAAGCGTCTACTGTGAAGCATCCATGATGAAAGTGGCCAGGTTGCTGCTGAGGTGTTGTTGAGGTGGGTTAGTGCTCTGCCGCTAGAAGCACTAGCTCCATACATTACCTTAATAAACCAGTCCTGAGCTGATCTTTCCTATGCTCCATATAAAATGCATCGGTTGGCACCTGCTTATCACTCAGCTATGTATTTTCTCATCCTGCACAGAATGATCCCACCATAACCCTCACTCTATCCTACACCAGTGCTCATTAGAATACTGGTACCCTGAGTCCTCCACTGCCCTAACAACATCCACTGCAAAAAGTCCACAGCACACCTGCTGTGGAGTGCTTTCTCCCCTAACCCTAAATAATAAAGTGCTGGGCTGAAGGGGAAAAGAACAGCTTAAGTGCAATAAATAAAAGTGCGTGCAATTAATGTAGGAAACCATTCTTAGGTCAGCTCCATCACAACTGGCTGTATTCTTTCAAGGAATAACGAAGTCAGGTGCTGGGGGAGAGGATGGGACACTGCATCAGAAATATTCACAGGACTCTAAACACTGAGCATTTCTCCCTCAGCAGCCTCCTCACCCCCCACACATACACCAGCCCCTTTCCTGCAGAGCTGGCAGAACCTCAGGGTTCAAGGACTTATCAGACAGTCTCTAACACAGAGCTCAGCTGCTGATCTGAGTGCTCATGGAACAACTGAGACCCTACAGTGATAAGTGGACAGCCCAGATGTCGGCCTTCCTGATTCTTCCTCAACTCCATTAAGGAAGAAGCAGGTGCCTGTACTCCTTGCAGATCCCAGCTCCCTCAAAGGGCAATACAGCCCTTATGAAACAGAGCTTCCTAGGAGAATGTAGTAGTGGTACTCATAGGGTTACAAAGCTGTGTCAAACTCCTCTGGCAGGGGTGCTGCATGTTCTTCTTTCAGCTCCTGATCTGCTCCATCCTCCTGGTGCTGCTTCATCTGTTCCTTCACTTCCTCTTCCAGATCAGGTGGCACCACAAATTGATCTTCTGGCTCCACCTGGGATGGAGCAGCAAAATAGCCTGTCTTCTTCTTGGGTGCCTCTGTTGCTACTTCGATGAGGTTGAGGCTCTCCTCCAAGGGCACTATGGAGCCATTGGAAAGCTTCTTTCCATAAAGACAACATGTGGAAAGAGATTTTTGCAGTTCACACTTCTCCTTGACCCCTCTCTGCACAGTGTTGCTGTTTATGCTGTTCTGCCTCCGAATGATGAGTACAAGCCCAGAGTCATCCTCTGGCCCTGGAGCAGAGGAGGTGTACTCTGCAGCAGGATGTTCTAACTCCAGACTCTTTCCTTTACAGCAGTGGATGTCCACCTCAACCTCCACTTTACTGCCATTTGTCATCACACCTTCCACAGGTTGCTCATCATCACTATCTAGACCATTGTCAGACTGGTTGCTAGAGAAGGTGGCACTGGAAGGTTGGCGCTGAAAGATGCTTGAGGGGGCCACAGGATGTAGGCTGCAACGTCGTTCTTGTCGTGGTAGCAGACTGCCATCTAGACCAACAGCACCGTGTTCATCTGATGCAGTAGAGCCCACCTCACTGCTAACCTCAGAAGCAGACAGTTCACTGCTGAACTCTGAAGCAATTCCACTGCTACATGAAGGTGTTGCTGGCTTGGTGGTGGTAGAACTAAATCCCCCAGGGCCTGGCAGAGTGAGGCCATGCATCTCACATGTACAATTGTCCTCACTGATGTTCAGACATACCACCATTGCACCAACATTGTCTTGGCAACCATAGCTTTGGGCTAAAGTGCAGAGTTTTTTTGCAGCAGCTAGTGGGTCGTGTAGGTGCCTCACAGCTGAGACAGCCTCTGCATGAGAAAGGTTCTCCCAGAGAGCTTTGTTCCCTAGAAGTAGCAGCTCGTCTTGTACAGTCAGTGGAATGGAAATGACATGTGGTTTGGGCAGGATCCAAGGATGCAGGTATGTGCAGCCCAGCATCCGAGTACAGCAAGTCACACCGTTGACTTTATTGTCCTGCAGACAAGAGAGTAGCATTGGATGTACTATTAGATCATTTAGAAAGCAACCTTTCCCCTGCTCATATGCTGGTTTGGTGCCTCAAGAAATGCCAGTTACACATCTGCGGTATTGGAGAAAGGGATCTAGGTGCAGGGACTACAGTGCAGACATTCACTATACCCAATGACTGGGTATAATAACCACCATCATCCATGATGGCAATAACACACTTTTATCCCACAAGACTTTTTGTTGGGATCTGAAGAATTGTAGAGGACTATTCTGAAATGTGCAGCTAGACTGCCTGCAGTACACTGATCAGAGAGTCTCACTGATGAATCTTATGTGAAACTTATTTTTTTAGTACAAGTTGGATAGTGACTTTTGACTTTCTCAGTGCAAGACAGACTACCCAGACATTAAACTGTTTCTGTGTATTATCTGAACTATTTCCCTTTTTATTAACATGTAAGAGCATTCTGAAGTGTGGACACTATATCCTGAGGAAAAAAAAAGACCAAGTAGGTATCTCAAACTGTTTCTGTAACCCAGATCTTTTACCCTCTTCTGCTAGATGGTCCCCTGGACAGCCTGGCAGTGGTCTTCCATGAAGAGAAGTGCCCACAACCTTCAGTCCCCTTTCCAAGTCAGTGTTTTGAAGTTAATGTCAGTGTTCTTAATTTCTGTATCCTCTAGGTGTTAATACTGCTGCTGCTGCTGCTGCCAAGTATTAAAACCCAGCAGATGAGACACACAGGGAAGTCTCTTATGCAATAATTTCACTTTTCTTTTTTCAGAATCCATTAATGAGCCAGTTTTTAAACTATTGAACATGTTACATTAATCCCATAGTTATTTTCAGTCAGAGTGCTATGCCGCAGCATTACAGCACCTTGAAGAGCTGGAACACAGTGACACATTATGCTTGTGAGAAATACGTCTATCTAGCAACTTAATTAAAAGACCCACAAACTAAAGCATAAAACTAAAGTGATTGGCACTGATTTCTCAAGATCTTTACAGATGTATTTCTCCCATTCTTTGGAACTTCCCTATTATTTCCAAGTGTTTAGAAAGTTAACCTTGAGCGAGTTTTCTAGAAATCATTTTAATACGTTTGCATACAACATGTCATCCTGTACCCGTAGCTCTTAGGCCACAGTGTTTTAAGAACATGCAATTTTGAACAGCCAATCAGCAAAAGAGGTAGAGCAGAAAGCACTAGACAAGTCATTCAGAACCTTCATGTCACCCCCTCCCCTGTAATGTTATGCAGACAACTGAGCTCATGTATTTGTACCAAGCCTTTATGTGAGGGTGGAAGCTGAAGTGAAAAGGGTCCAAACCTACCTCTGTTATAATGGCTTTTTGCTCCTTGACTCTCCTGGCTTCTTCTGAACATTGTTCAAGGCTGAAGACTTTGGAGAGAGGGAGTGCTTTTCCACTTCGGCACAGAACAGCTTGGCACGTCCCCACATTGGCCACCGTCAGAGAAAAGTTGCTAGCTGCATCAGCCACCTCATTACGAATGTAGCAAAGAACAGCAGAGGAACCCAGCTTCTGCCCAGCCATGCCCAGCTTCCTGTTGGAGGAAAAGGTGTAGGAGGCTCCAGACTCTACTGACAGGCATTCTGGAGGGCTGCCTCACCCCACCTAACACAATGATATACCTATGCAAGTCCCACCAGAACCAGCTTGCTCACTGTCCTACCTGTGGGAGACCAAGAAGGTGTTGGACATGAACATGGTGTCAGACTGCTGTACCTCCTCCAGGAGCACATCGGCCATGGTGCACTGCAGCAAGCGTGGCAGTTCTTCGTTCTT
Organism: Lanius collurio; assembly: GCA_020086605.1. Classification (NCBI taxonomy): domain Eukaryota; kingdom Metazoa; phylum Chordata; class Aves; order Passeriformes; family Laniidae; genus Lanius; species Lanius collurio. The sequence continues at coordinate 10,713,423 of JACBWW010000023.1, read as the reverse complement.
GTCACCATCAAACATGCCATACACAGCCTCCATGCCCTCTGCAAAGCTCCCCAGTGCCAGGGATGACACACACAGCCTGTCAGAAAAGCATACAAGCAAAGTTAATAGATCTCCAAAGATTATCTTGTTCTCAAAACCACAGCCATCAAGCAACCTTGCTGCGAGTGCCATTCTCACAGGGCAGCAAAGCCGCTGTCCCTAATAAAATGTACAGCATTTTATTACTGGAACTCCCAAATCCTCCTTGCAGGAGAGGGGAACAGGCACAGCTGGCAAGAGAAAAAGCATCTTTGCTGGAGAGGGAAGGAGAGTCCAAGTATACTGGGAAAAGTGTGAAAATTGAGGCAAAAGGTAATGTGGAGACTTGTGTTACCAAGACTTAGTAAGAGATCTGGAGAGACAAAGGGATGGATGAGCTCTTGGGCAAAATAGGTCTCCTTGGGTGCTCAGTAGTGCACTCTGCCCAACATCCTGAGAAGACAATATCAGTGTTTAGCAGACCACAATACTCACTTATTTCTTTGGCCTGCCATCTCAGCTACTCCGTGATTCCAGAAGGTAGAGGTGAGTGCCGAGTCTGCTGTGAGGGAGGGCTTAGCATCAATCTTCAGTGTGCTAATGTGACTACAGAGAGAACAGAAGTTATGCTTTTCTAGAATGTGCTGAACAGGCCATAGGATCTTGTCCAGTCTAGAGTTTTAGACAGCAGTCTGTAGAAAGAACTGCATCAAGGAGAGGAGTTTAAGGGCTAGGTCTTCTGGAGATGCCTGGCTGCTCATGCCAAAGACACCTGGGAAAACCTCATACCATCTGAAAAATTGATTGCTTTGATGTTTTGGACCCAGACTTTTCCCTTCCCAAAGACAGGAAGTCTCACCTGCCTCAGACAGGGAACATTATACCACTATGCAGGGATAAAGAGATAAAGTTTACTTTACTATCCCATTTCCTCTCCTGGCAAGAGTTACCCTTCCCCGTGCAGGTCACTACTGGGTTGATATGTCAGTGGCTCACCTGAAGATATCCAGTGTCTTGTGTTCTAGCACAAGGTTTGTGTTTCCACTCAGATCCAGCTCTTGCAAGGAACCTGGCAGTGCCTCAGGGATTAGGATTTCAGTTAACTCATTGCAGCTCAAATCCACAAACTGCGGTAGCAACAAACAGCATGACAAAGAAAATACTCTTTTTGTTGTATCAAGTCATCCATTTCTCCAGTGCTCCTTACAAACATCATATAATCCTGTTACTTATTGTATCTCACACACAGGTCATGAAAATGGATCTGACTAATCAGAAGAAGAAAGATTTATAAGCAACCTGCATTAGCTGGGACTCCAATACTGAAAGACTAGGTCACACCAAAGATAAAAGAAGGCCTCTATATGCAAACCTGCCTAGCTATATACCACTGCTCACTGTCTCAAATGCAAGAAACCAGAAATGTCAGAGACAGGGGGTAAAGGTGAATGAGAGACGATCTTTGATCAACTCAGACAGGTTAGAGATCTAAATGCATATTCTGTGGCTTCTTCTGGGGTTAATCAAGCAAGGTCATAGAACCACAAAATCGCCTGTGTTGGAAGGGATCTTAGAGCTCATTTTGTTCAACACCTCTGCCATGGGCAAGGACACCTTCCACTACAAGAGGCTACTCCAAGACCTGACCAACCTGGCCTTGAAACTTCCAGGGATGGGGCAGCCACAGCTTCCTTGGGCAACTCGTACCAGTGCCTCACCATACTCACAGGGAAGAGTTTCTTCCTAATATGCAACATACAACTACTTTCTTTCACTTTAAAGCCATTCCCCCTTGTGCTGTCACTCCACACCTTTGTCCAAAGTCCCTCTCACGCTCTCTTTTAGCCACTTTAGATACTGGAAGGCTGCAATAAGGTTACTCCAGACCCTTTTTTTTCTCCAAGCTGAACAACCCCAAACCACTCAGTCCATCACCACAGCAAAGGTGCTCCAACCCACTGATCATCTTCATTAACTCCTCTGGACCCACTCCAATAGGTCTAAGTCCTTCTTGTGCTGAGGACCCAAGAGCTGGATGCAGCCCTGCAGGTGGGGTCACACCTGAGCAGGGCAGGGAGCCAGAATCTATTCCTTACCTGCCTGTCCATGCTGCTGGGGAATGAGCCCAGTGTGGGGGGCGTTTCTGGGTGCCAGAGGACGTAGGTAGAGCATGTCCAGCCTCTCACCCAGCAGCATCCCCAAATACTTCTCAGCAGGGCTGCTCTCAACCATTCATCCCCCCCACCTGGATTGATACCAGGTGTAGCCCTGACCCAGGTACAGCACCTTGCACTTGGCCTTGCTGGAACCTCCAGTTGTCTCCTAGCAGTTACTCCTCATTCTATAACCCAGACTTCCCCAAATATCTCTTTATCTTCTCCATACAAATACCTGAATACGGGGCAAATGCAGGATCTCTGGAAAAATGCTGATTTCATTTGAGTGTGCAATAAGTGTATGTAGTAGCTTGCAGTTTGCAACCGTTGTAGGAATTGTTTTCAGTTTGTTGCCACTCAGATTCAGTTCTTCCAAGTGCTCCAGCTTACTAAGTTTGCTGAAAGGGAAACAAAAAAAATACTGTATCTTACAGACATGAACTTGCCACTTTCTGAAGCTGCAGATGAGGTATCCACAGAAACTGCCCTTTATGAGCTACTTTTCTGACCTACTGATAGGAGACCAGAAGTCCTAAGAGATGCTCTAGTAAGAGGCAGGGTCCCTAGGCCTGGCTTGGATTTGTACAACAGACAGACCCTTCACCATCAGTGCTGAAGTTGCAAAGAAATACCACCTCATTCCCACACACATGCAACACAACTAATTACATGCCATAGTCTCTTTGGATGGCACCACAACTAGGAGGACAGGAAAACCTACAGCCAACAGAACCCTGTGCCAATCCTCCTTAATGGGCTTCTCCTCACTTTGTGTGTAGAAATGTCAGGCTTTTGTCATCAAGCCACAGGGAGAGCATCTCGCTCTGACTTTGACTCATGTACAATCATGGGAAGGTGGCAGCTTCCTTCTAGGGAGCATTGTCCTGCCCAACAGCCTTACTAACTTACCTTGCAGGGAAAGTCTGCAGGTTGTTGTTTGCCAGATGCAGGATCCGTAGGTTTGGATGCCCCGCCAAGACAGGGATGCATTGATCTGTGAGGTTGTTATTGGTCAAGTACAGCAGCTGCAGCATGCTCAAACTCTCCTCCCCTGTACATGCAGAGGGCAAGGACTCCAGGCTGTTTGCAGATGCATTCAGGTACCTGAGGCTAACCATAGCAAGTGCAAAAATCAGACTTCACATAATCCAAACCATCCCATTAACACCAGGAAAAGGAGCTATACAAATGCCACTGCGGACAGCAGCATTAGACAGGAGGCTAGACAATACTGTAACATCCCTACTCACATTAAGATTTGTGAGTCTACTAATGACTTATTAGCTATATGCACTGTGGATGCACACAGCATTTTACAGTAAACAGTGAGTACCAAAAAGCCCATGGGCAATACTGGTGGAAGCAGACAACATAAAACTTTACTTAGACTCTTTAAAAGAAGGGCTAACTCCCATCTGAATAGACAGTTATGAAGGACTGTTCATTTGTAAAGGGTCTCTCTTGTTGTTCTCCAGCAACCTGAGTCTGACTGGCTTCTTTTCTTTGCACCTGAACTTACGACTACTTTAAAAGACAAAGCTCTTCAGGCAGCCTCTGTTTTCCTGTAATTACACAGTAACATGGACTGATTCTTTCAAATCAGCTTGATGGCTTCCCTTACAGCATCTGAATTACCCCCTCATAAAGGGCACACCTCGTCATCTCTTATGCAAATGGCACCTTGCAAGGATAGTCACACAGGTGCCACTTTCAGCCCTTACACTCCAAAGTATAATGCAGACAAAACATGTTTGCTACTGACACTCACTTCAGAGCTTTGACAAATAGTGTCTCTGGGAGTTTAGTCAACAGGTTGTGCTGAAGGTCCAGCACTTCCACTGGAATGTGTTCTAGAAGAGGTGGAAGGCTCTGCAGACGATTGTGCCCCACCATCAATTTCCGAAGACTCAAGCTTCTGAGGATCCTAGAAAGACATAGGGTTTTCTATTTAACTTGGTTCACTCCTCTTGATATCCACAGAGTGGGAAAGGTAGTATTTAATCCACTTAATCTGACTGTACAGCAGGGAAAAATTAAAATACACTGATCCATAAAATGTAAACAATGACAAAGCAGAATAATACACAGGATAACATGACTCTGTCTCTCTAAATGCTTGGAAGTGCGTCTACATTTCCCTCAACACTACTGCTGATTGGTATCTTGTGATGCAAGTTGGTGTGCATGTGCCCAGCATTCTCTCAGGCAGACAAAGAAATAAGTCAAAAACGAGGGCTTTAAATGCCTGTTGTCACCTGCGGGTAGAAAGAAGTGTTTCCACAGTGCCAACATAAATTTGGAGCTTTAATTATCTGCTTAGCACTCCTGTGTTATTTCTGAGGCAGTAAATGATTCTTTGCATAACATACTTAAAATCTGGTCCCTTTAATCCATTGGCATGGCTAAAATTCTCTTCTAAGTTCTCCTTATCACATCCTTGTTAAATCCTTTTCTTGCTTTTGATGTATATCGTTTTTCTGTGACAAGCACTAGAATGTTACTGGTGATCACTTCCTATGCCTCTTGCTTCAACTTCTCCAACACCTGTTCTGCATTTCTTCCCTGTCAAACACTTCTCCATTCAATCTTAATACAATTTACCCAATACACTGTGTCATTCATCACAACCACACCCTGACCAAACAGCCTTGTTAGGTGGAGAATGTTTATGCTTTGCTTCTTCCCAGGATATCCCTGGTACTTGTGAGAAGTCACTATAAATAACTGCAAAATTATATTAGTTCTTAACTCTCATTTACTGCATTTCTGCAGAGACTGAAAGGGAAATGAGGAGGAAGGAGCTGGCTGATGCTGTTCTGTGAAAGCTACATTTGAGAACAGTTGTATTGTCCCTTTGTGATAACGGCCTGTCAAAGGTAACAGATGAAATTTCCGTGGGACCATGCAAAACGTATTAGGGTCTCACCTATGACCTGTGTTCACAGACAGTATGGTAACACATATAAATCATAGCAGTATGTTCTAGGCCAGGTGCAAATAGCTGCAGCAGCAGCTGAAAGCACAGGATGGAATCACCTAGACCTTATTGTTCAATAGGCTGGCCTAGAAACTGGTTCTTTCCAACACTTAAATACAAAGCACTTTTGATGCTGCATAGATAAAGTAAGTGGATTATATCTCTCTCTACACAACAAGGAATTAAACAACTGGAATAGGACTGCTTCTCTCTTCCCAGACAGCCCATTTTTGAAGAAAGCTCAGCTTTGTTTCCAAAGGTTTGCTGACCTCAATGGAAGCTCCAAAAGGAGGTTGTAGCTCACATCCAAAACTTCCAGTTTCTTTGCTTCACAGGCCCAGTCTGGGATGCACTGTAGTTGATTGCTGAGAAAAGCAAGTGGGAAAAGCTAGAAACCATCACTCCATATGGAACAGACTCTAAATGCTGCATGATTTTAGTGACAGCCAAACCAAAAGCAACAGGCAAAAAATGAACAGCTTCCAAGTCAGTCACATGGATTTTATCTCATGGCTAGCTGTGCAATGCAAACCAAGCTGGTTCATGACTTAGCAGGGCACCCTACCTTACAGATCTCACAATGCTGTTCCAAGGGCAGATGTAGGCAATGAAACCAACAGCAGAGATCACTGGCAGCTACTCTAAATATTTGCTCCACAGATTCCCCCCATTTAGTTCTGTAAATTGCCATAAGTTCAGTGGTCCCTGTCTGGCTTTTTTTTTGTTTTTCTGATCACAACCTACAGCTGCAGGATAGTGAAGTCACCTGAAGAGGTAATACTGGTTCAGAAAGGCTTCTGGTCTGGGACGCTTTCATCATTGCTTAGTGCTGGGCTCTAAAGTTCTATTGTGTTTGATTGTTCTCAACTGTTTTAAACCCTTAAAACCTCTAGAAAATTTTGCAGAAAAAAGCAAAGGTGTCCAGATACTTGCTTGAAATTCTGTTGTGTATGATCACTTACTGAGAGAGTTCTAGATATGTCAGTAGACCAGGAACTGGATAAATATTGACAGCTGTCAGACCTGATGAAGTAAAGCAAGTAAGTATGATTGCAGAGCTTCAGAGAGAAAACAGCACAGAGAAGCAGCTTAACTATCAAATGAGACTCATTGTCTTTCTTTATGGAGACTCAGTGTCCCCACTGACCCTTCCCACCACAGAGTTCACACTTCATACATCTGCCATATGGCACTACAATGTCTCACTATCCCATTTCTCCATCTGTCACGTGGAGCACCAGAACAACAGAGAACTGTACTTTTCTTTGCGGGCTCCCAAACAGGTCTCAATGGAAGATGAATTCCTTGCACATAACACTACAACCTCCACGCTCTTACGCAGCCGGTGTACACAAACGCGTATGTGATCCGTAGGAGCTAACCTCAGAGGACCCATCACATACAGTTTCACCACAATAACTACAGCATAAGTATTTTTTTGATGCATGAGAGAGGGCAAAAGGCTGCTTTCCTTTGCTCCCAGGACTTAAAGGGAAAATGCAGGTGAAGAAGAGAAAGGACATACAGTTGCTGTTGGCATACAGGGCCCGAAGGGAGAAGCCACTCAGCGTCAGCTCTCTCAGCTTATTCCGCTCACAGTGCAGCTGCTCCAAGCTGACCAAGGAGCTCAGATCCAGATCTGTCATCTGATTGTCTCGTAAATCCATGTAAGCCACAGATTTGTTCCCCTCCAGAGTGTCAGCTGCTGCTCTCTTCAGGTTGTTCAGCCTAAACACTCAGAGATGAGTTAAAATGTCAGAAAACAGGACACTGAACACTGGACATCAGTAATAAGAGAGAAGAAAGGAAGATTTTTGGTGAAGGCTAACACCAAAAGTGAGCACAGTGAATGAAATGTGTGATGAGCAATGGCGAATTTCAGGCAGTGAATACAAACAAAAACATTTCCTTTATCTACACTGCTATATGTAACCATTTCAATGATTCCCAAATTCTTAAGAGATTTTGAAGAAGGATCCAGTCAAGAAAACAGAAGCCAGGCCAAGGGGCAGCTACTTTGCATGGACACAGGAAGCTAATGCAGAGAGAACAGATACTAGACTGCCTTGCCACACACAAAAAGCTCTTTGTCCCTTTCTGAGAGCTCTGCAGTTGGCAGCCTGGAGAATCAGGATTACATCTCTAGGGCAGGGAGGCAAAAAAGGGAAGGAGAGATCAAAGAACTACCAAAGCTCAAGGTAACAGAAAATCACAAAAGGAAACAAGAGGGCTGGGTCACATTCAGCATTAGACACTGCTCAGTTAAGCTTGCTTTTCCAAGTGGATTCTGCACACCGTCAGAAACAGAACTCCATAAACGCTAAGAATCAGTAAGAGAAAAAACTGAACCTAGTTTATTGCAAAATGGACTAGAAGTTACACAGCTCCTCTTCTGTAAAGGGAAAGTAGCAATCTGTTTTATAGACACCTGCAAGTTTCACCCCTTACCTGAGGTCCACACTTTTGATGTGACTCATACGGTTCAGCACTGTCAGGTCCAGGGTCTCTAGCAGGTTCCCTGCCAGGGCCAGTTTGTCTAAGATGACAAGTTTCTCACAAATTACTGGCAGCTCACAGAAGTTATTGAAGGAAAGCCCAAGACAGCTGAGCTGCTGCAGGTTTCCCATCTCTTCTGGTAAGGATGTGAGGAAATTTCCATCAAGCCAGAAGGTCTGGAGACTGTAACAGGGAAAAAGAGAAAGAAAATAATTCTGCAAGGAGTAGCGAATGTCACATTTAGTATTTTCAGTGAATCTTGTCATATAGTTAGCTGGTCTCAGTGTGGTTATTTTTAAAGGTACCTAACAGCTAATTTTATTCTTATACACGTAAAGTTACTGAAGTACTTTTATCACACATGTAATAGGCTTGGAACTGCATATATGCAATACCAAATAGTTCCTAAATTATTTTGGAGGTAAACTTCCAGTTGTGCCAAAGACTGTAAGTTAACACAAGCAAAATACAAGTCAGTACCTACACTGTAAATGAAAGGTATTTACTAAATTACTTAGTTTTCTACAAATGGCACAGTTTAATCACTCCTCCTACCACCTAATGCACTGGTCGAAGATTTTTACACTCTAGTTTTTCATTCTAACACACACTCAGAAAATAATAAGGTAGTTTTCTGTTGTAAGATGAATTGTTTCAAAGGTTGTATGGCTTTTGAGACTCAGATCCCAAATACACAATTCCCTTATTATGATTATGTTCCAACAGAGACCCTTCTGTGTTTAGTGGTGGTAGAAATGAAATCTGAGGCAACAAAAAGTTCTTATGAATACGGGCTCAAGGAGTCATCAAGATAACTGGACCCATAACTAAGCTGTAAACCTCCAGAAAGCATAAGCCTACATACAGCTTTTTCCTCACAGTTTGCATATGGCTAAATGATCATTCTGGAAATCACCTGCTCACATCCAGTGTAGCTGCAGACATTCCTTTTTAAAGACACAAGCTGGAGGAAAAGCAGGCTACAACAAACCAACAGTTCAATACTGATGTTTATCTATATAAATGTGGTAAGAATCTTGCAATTAAATTTATCTAAGCTTAAGCTCTTATGCACTTGGAGTAGCTACTGGGGAAAATGGACAAGGCTTTTACTCCAGCAAACACTTTAAGATAAAATTTTCAGAGGGGATTGCTCAAGTATTTTCATGTTAAGATCCTCTAACACAAAAAGCAGCTAATTCTGTAGAACACAATCAAACATACCAGTGCTGACAAAAATCACTAGACCCCTGTGAGATGTTACCACAGAAAAGTTTTCTATAATAAATTAAAACTTCAACAGAAATTGCATCAGTACTGAAAATATTAAACACAAATAATAAATGCAGAAAATCAGACAACTCTGCAGCTGCAGAAAAATGCACAGAATTATTTGAGAAACAATGCAATTGCCTTCAGCGCTTCATCTGCATCAAGTTTCCTCATCTTTTCTGCACCAGCAGCTGTAATGTTTTAATAGCAGTGATTAAGGGATTGCACATCTTAGTTCTTGACCTTCTGCTAGAGTCATATGAATCATTCAGCCTTCACGGGCAAAAGAGGCTGCCCTAGAACTCACACTTTCAGAAACAGTATCTGCACATCAGTGGTGCTCAGCTGACGCACCAAGGGTGTTTACCATCACAGATGTAAAGAACATACTCACTTCAACAGTTTGCCAATCTGACTTGGCAAGTAATGAAGTCCATTACAGGAAATATTAAGCTCTGTCAGAGTAGAGATCTCACACAGTGATACAGGAAACTCTCCCAGTCTATTATGAGACAAGTTCAGACTCTTCAACTGAGAAAACCTATTAGCAAGAACACTGGTTAATTTACAAACCTACATGGTCTGAAAGCAAAAATATACAGAACCAGTCATAAATAATTCTTAAGTCTTTGTACGCTGGTGATACAGTCAGCTAACTCATTACAGGAGTTGCTGCATAAATTTGGTTTTAAGTCATTGATATTCTTCTCAGTGGTCGTGCTGAAAGTGATCAAATACCATGGGTTTACTGCAAGGCCTGATAACAATCTTCTACCCTGATTTGACAGGCTTCCTCCTAGTGACTGTGACTAAGATTTAGGAGACTAAATTGCTCAGTTCAAAAAATTTATCTTCAAAGAATTAACTACAGTAAGAGTCTACAATTAAGTAGCTTGGGAAATGAGGAGCTGAAAACATTCACTGGGACCATTTGGAGAATAAAACAGAAGAGGGAATTCCCCTTTCCAAGCTGGGTGCAACAGAAAGCCAAGCTGAGCTGTAAAAGGGAAAACTAGGAAAGCATTTGCTTCATGCTGGTAAACCCCAAGACCTGCACCCAGAGCTCCTTGAACAAGATTACACAACTACAGTGCCCCTTGCTCAGCAGACTGCATCCCAGGTACTGCCCCAAGTGCAGACAGCCCCACAGTCACTACAGTCCCACCAGTGCTTGAAACATGGCTACCTATTTCTAGCTCCTTCAATCACCATGCTAGGTCCAAAGGGAGAGGAGGAACTTAGCATAGCTGGGGTAACACACAAGAGGGTTCTCCTCCAAGAGTTCCTGCCTCTTTCTAGAGGACGCAAAAGTATTTTTCCCCAAGTAATAACCTCATTCCAAAATGGAACCACCAGAAACTAATTCAGTGGGGAAATTAATATCTCACTTCTATGAGATAACTGCAAATTTCATGTACCAGAAAATTACTTCTTGGAAACACATTATTCATCTGCCTCACCTACCCAACTTTTCCCAGGCATTGGTGAGTAGCTCTTATTTTGATGCAAATGTTTTAATATAAGTAACAAAACCAAGGTTAATTAGCTTGAGGGAGAATATTACTTCTAGCTTGAGATGTCTTGAAATATAAGACTGAAAGTTTTTGGAGTTGCCTTCTTCTTTATAGTGACCTTTTTTCAGAATCAGAATACTTGTAATCATCTGTGTAGGAACTATGCATTATATTTCTCCATTTTGCTTTATAACCTTGGGGGGTGGTTGTTCTTTTGAAAGAGGGAACATAGCTGAAACTTGAACATGGATTGTTTGCTTTGAGCACCCCATCACATAAATAAGGGCACAGGCATTTTTGTTTGCTGCAGTTACAGACTCTCTCGTACTGCAACTGAAAGCCAAAGAGAAAAAGATGCTGTGTTGGAAAAAGCCTTCCTCAAAGGAACACACTGGATAATGCAAAGATCTAACAATGATACAATAATCAGAAACTTGCACACAGAACTCCACCACAGTATTGAAAATGAAGGAAACAATGAGGATGAACCTAAAGATTTGAACTATCTCATTAGCTGGTTCAACTTTAAGAGATTTAGGACAGGTCACAGCTCTCAGGGTTTGAAATCATCAGACACTTTAATGAAACTGCTTTCTCAGGAGTTCTGCAATGGCTGTTGCTACACCTGCTCTTAGCACCAAGCAGCGTTTCTCTCTCACTAACACTGTGGTGAGAAGCTGCTCTGAGAGACACAGCATTAAATGCAACAACATGACTAATGTTCAGAATTCATCCCTCTGCAAAAACATCAAAGCAAGCACAAGAGGAGCATTAATGTTTCCAAAAGCTGAAGGGAAACTGGTACATGACACAGCTTGGTCTGAGATTCCTCAAGCAGACTTTCATACTTGGGGGGGCAGACAATACTCAAAAGCCTTTTGAGTTCTCCTTCTGTTCCTTCTTCTTTGCCTCAGTAAGCTCATGTAGTGATGCAGGAATGGAATGGAATGGAAAAGCAATTCAAGCTGTATATGACCGGGTATTATAGGGGATAAAGATCCCAAAATCCTTGTGGCTCCTCAGGTTTCAGTCTGTGCTCTCACAGGGCATACTGAGACAGCAAAGAGGCAGGGAAACACAGCAGTGAACCTTACATGGGATGACCATCCTCTGTTCAGCAGCCCAAACTGGTGCTGCCCTGAAATATTCCCAGTTTAACACATCCCATTCTGCCACCAAAGCACCCAGAACAAATCTGCATCAACTAGCTAGAATGCTGACAAGAGACATGCAGATGTATACACGTGTGCACACACACACATATCAACGAAGATCAGATCTCAGAGTATTTTTCAGACAAGGGAGATACTCAAAAGGCAATACAATACACAAAAAATACGCTAGGAGATGTAATAAAGCAGGTAGGGTTATTTAATGACCTTTGCTTAACAAAGGTCATTAGCCTTTAGCTAATTATTTTTGCTCCATTATTATAGTTATAGCTAATTAGACTCCTAGAGCTTGAAAGCTCCTCATAGGAAGAGATCTGATCATTGTGAAAAATTCTGCTGTTGGGAATTGACAGTCTCGAGGCACTGAGAACACCTACTGCAAGACAGCAAGGGTCTTCTTGTGGTGCTATAATCTTAGAAACATCCTAAAAACCTCAGATAGAAAATCTTTTGAAAAGGCAATGAGCAGCCTTATGTGGGCTACCTAATGCTACCTGTTTATTCAGGATTGTGTGAAGTGAGAGCTTCTTTTATGGGTTTTGTTTGTTTGAGGATTTCAGTTTCATCAGACATAGTCACTGCCAGGAAATGAGTGCAGTTTCTGACATGTCAGATTTCTTGTTGACTACATGCAAGGTCAAAAGAAATTTCAAGCCCCTTTGCTGATCCTGTGAGCCAAGGATACTACATTTTAGAAAGTAAAGTTCTGATGTGCTTTTCAAAATCATACAATATATTTGAAGAGACAAGCAGAAAGCAAAATCTTCAGTTATTTTAAGCAGCTTCTCCAGTAACAGAATTTATTACAATTCACCATTAGAAAACATTCAAACAAGTTTGGAAAACCAGACTAGCTCTCAATAAAACTGCAAAGAATTCCCAAAAGTGAGCAATTTATTTTCACTGTATACTCTTATGGATACCTGGGCATTTCATTACTCTATACCAAGAAAAATGAAATAGCACAGTAATAGGCCCCCGGAGACAAAGAAAACAAAACCACAGCCTTCCCCACCCCACCTTGCAAAACCTCCCCCAACAAACCAAAATGACACAAACAACCAAACCTCAAAACCACAACAACAACAAACCAAACCAAACAAATAACAAAAAAGCAGTTTTGCAAAGTTTCTCCAAATACATTTTTCTTAAGGCACAGTGTGTTTGAAACAGAGCCATTGGACAATATTACTATAGGCTTCCTATCAGCTTTCAAAATTCATAGAATAGCTCCTTGAATTCTATTTAGCATGGCTGGTATACACATCAACAAACTAATCTCCCTCTAGATTTTTATGATTTTGGGGAATTAAATACATTTTTGTAAGACTCCTTCACTTACCTAAGATGACTACATCATGCTTCCATACCATCCCACAACTGCTACTCTCTTAAAAGCAGATCATCACAAGTTTCCAAAGCAAAGCTGGAGTCTCACAGGCCCTCTGCCAATTCCAAATACACATTAAGAACTTGCCAAAACAGGGTTTTTCAGACCTGAACTTCTTCCTGCAAACACTTATTCACAATAGCAGCATTATGCTTTTCCTTGCCTTTTATTTTATACCCCAAGTGTTCTCTGCTTAGGAAGCAGCCTTGTATTACTATTGCATCTTCATACAAATGGCATGTCATCCCACAAGATTTACCTCAAATCAGAGTTAGCATAGAATCTGTGAAAGGGAGCTCATGAATACTGTAAGTTGTTGGAAGTTTATGCCTGTCTGTGCTGCCCAGTTCTGCTTCCAACCCCCTCACTTGTGAGAGCTTCCTAAAGATCAATATTTTTACCATCCCCAAGAGAACAGGCAATACTTCATTCCTATATCCATATGTCAAGGACTCCAAATGCAGAAGAAAAATAATTCTTTGCAGACCTGCAAAGAGAGTCAAGACTCCCTGCTCCACTTGTTCTCATAAAATTGTGGCGTAAGTTGAGGTAGGTGATATCTTGACTGTAGAAGAGGTGCTCTGGTACTTCCTCAAGGCTGTAGCATGAAAGATCAACCATGCTAAATCGCATAGACACAATCTGAAAAGAAAGAGAAGAAGCTGCAGCTGTGCAAGAAATGTTCTCTGGAAGTCTAATGGAAGGCTAAAGAACACAAGTAGTAAACAATTTGCAAGAACATGAAAGAGCCCCTTGTACCCACCAGGTAGAGTCTATGCAGGAAATGGGAGTCCATGAAGTACAAGCTTTTGCCATTTGCTACATCCCTGACAAGGACGCATAGCTGGATACCAGCCAGGACTCACACAAAGTCCTATCTGCATCTACACTGGGCACACTGCCTAAAGGCTAGGCTGTAAGAGAGCCATTGTAATAGAGCAAAACAGATCTTTGAGGAAACTCTATTGAGAAAGCATAATCTCCAAGTGCCTTCCAAAGGTGCAAGAAGCAACAGGAAGCAGTTGATTTTCCAGTTCAGTTCTTTGAAGTTTGCAGAACTTCTGCTTGGCCCAGCTGCTTCTTCTGTACTTTTAGCTACTTCTTTCTTTTATTAGCTTGCTCAGGGTATAAAATTTGAAACATAACTTGTTATAAAAAGGCTTCATAAATTATGGTTTTGCAACATTTCATAAAGTCTTTGCAAATCTCAGATGTTCTTTTGTTAAGTATGTTTTGTTTTGAGTCCTTGGTGCTTAATTTAACATTTTATGACCTGCTTTATCCTGAACTCATGTTGTATTTCATAATATCCTTGCTGACCTACAATCTCTCTGTAACTCAAATCTATCAGGGCAGCCCTGTGAATGCCCAGCTCATACTTCAGGTAGGTTCAAGTATGGCAACAAATGCAATCTGTAGGTTTCTATGGCTGTAAAGTCAGCCAGTCCCTGTGCTTTGTTCTATGACCTGTGATTAAGTTAGTCTCATAGGTGCAGCAAGGGTTAAAACAGCAGGGCTACTGCTCGACATTATTGCACAGGTAGAGAAAAAGAGACAGCTAACAGAAAAATCTCTGTAGTCCAGAGCATGAAGGAAATAAAGAAAGCTGGAAAGTGTCCTGGGTACTTTCTCCAGTGTCCTAGCTTCACCTCTGACTGCAGACCAAGCCTGCGTCAGAAAACACTTCCCGTGGCGTACCCCTGCACCCATCATCCAAACCACACTGTCCCCATGGCCTCACCGTGGATGCTTGCCGGTGCCACCGCTGGCACTCTGCCAGCGTTTCAAAGGAAATGTGGTATGTTTGAGCTTGTGCTCCAGCAGATGTGAAAGCAAGGGTGTACTGCCGACGTTTCATCTCTTCCACCTGCAAAGGGAGAATTGACAACAGTGTGCCTAAGTGCCAGCAATTACAATTGACCTGAAGTCTATGGTGAGGTATTGCTGACCACCAGTAACACTACATTTTGCTGAAAATGCAGCTGCAAAATCACTGGAGGAAAACCCAGAAGTAAGTCCTGCTTAACACCTTTCTGGTGAAATGGATACAAGAAGTTGTAATTTCCAGAGTGCCCATTCACAACATTGGCTACTGCTGTGAAAGCTGAACTCTTGTGTCTTCATTTTACTATCCTTCAGACTACTACCTAAGCAAAGCAAGTAGAAAGGGGTTGGGCACATTAATGCAGTAATCTGTGACAAAAGCCTACATTAATCTCTTGTGGATTATTCCCATCACTACCATTTCTTCTTCCTTCCCAAGCTACAGGGAGCTAACCAAAAAAAGCCTTACCTTCCCTCCGATGAGAGGCAAGATGTGCATCTTCCCTGCATGGCTGTCCTTCACTGAGGACACAATGAGGCATGTACCACAGAGAGTGACCGAGCGCTCTGCCCACTTGTGCAGCTGGGTCTTTCCTTTGCGTACGTTATAGACTCCAGAGAGCAGGATGCGATCCAACTGTTCCACTTGACATGGCTTTTCTGAAGAAAAAGGGAACATTAGCATTTACTGTTCATGTGTTCTTCATTCTAATCTGTGAGTACAAATAACCAGATGTTGTAAAGAAGAAGCAGATAAATTGCACTTTAAAAAAAGTCTCATGCAGAGGACAAGCAACATCCTCCATCAGTGCAGAAATGGCTGAGCAGCACCATTGGGTGCCTCTCAGAACAATGTTAGAATGGTTGCCATGCAGTATTTTTAATCTACAGGTAGTTACAGACCTTAGGGAAGCCACATGCTTGCCAAATATCCTTCATTCAAATGTATCAGAAAAGCAATTTTAAACTCTCCTTGAGTCAGCTAAAGTCACAGAAACCATTAAATAAGTGGCTTCTACTGGACTTTAGTTCTTTTCCTAAAAACGACTGTCCTGGTTTTGCCTGGGATAGAATTCATTTTCTTCCTGGAAGATGGTACAGGGCTGTGTTTTGGCTTCTGTGTGAGAACAATGTTGATAACACACTGCTGTTTTGGTTGGTGCTCAGCAGTGCTCACCCAGGTCAAGGACTTTACAGTGTCCCATTCTCTTTAGCAAGCAGGTGCACAAGAAACCACAAGGGAGCATGGTTGGGGCAACTGATCCAAACTAGAAAAAGGGATATTCTACACCAGAGAACATCATGCCCAGTACACAGACTGAGGGAACTGGGACAGGAGGGCTGAGCATTGCTATGGGAAGGGCACCAGTGAGTGATGAGCAGTGTATTGCGTACCACTTGTGTTTTATTCCTCTCTCTTTGTTATTTCCCTTTTCGTTACAATTATTATTATTTTGCTTTCCTTCAGTTTATGAAACAGTTTATGTTCTCAGTCCACAGATATCACCTTTTTCCCATGCTCCTTCCCATCCCATGGGGGAAGCAGTGTGTGAGTGAGCAGATGAGTGGGGTTAAATCACAACAGTCCTTTTAGGTGCCAGACCTGGTGCAAAAAGGGCAGAGACAGATCTGACCAGAGCATGTTAAAACAAATTTGCCATAAGCATGTATTGCATTAGTTTAACAGTGGCTGGTCACAATGTTGATTTGGTTGCTCTATTTTGTTGCACTTGTTCTCAAGGTTGCATTATGTAACACCTTATCTGCTGTAAAGGCTGGGTTAAGGTTATAATGTACCTCATAATCTGGTCTGTGTGCTCAGTATGGCCCTCATCTCTGTTACCTGGTGCCATTTAGTGGAAAATGTCGATAATGACACCATTTGCCTTTTCTCCTCAGAGTCCACCTAGGGAGTGGATATTTCCCACACCTCCTTTTCTCGCACCATGAATGTGGTTCAGGTCTTGTTTAGGGAGAACCAACTATTTGCAGCTGCTCCAACCCTGTGACAAGTACTGCAACAACTCAGACTGGACTGGAGTCAGACTGCTGCCAATTGCAGCCATACCGGACACACTCAAGGTCAACCATTCAGCTTCTGGAGTGGGAGTTACAGAGGATTTGAAGCCCACAATACTCCTACTGAAAGAGATACTGGTAGTTTGAGCTGCTTCAGAGTAGATTAGCACTGAGGTCCTGCTGCTCCCGGCACCTTCCTGGGGTGCTGGACTGGATGTTCAAACTGGCGCTACGTGGAGTAAGCAGGCCACACCAATCACACAACAAGCTTGAACAGGGAAACCATATTCCAAACATCAGGAGCAAACAGTTAACTACTAACTCAAGCTGTAATATTGTTTTTCAGTCAGACAGCAGGATCTTCAGCTTGCCAAATCTAAAGTCCATATTCGGCTGAATTTAGCTGAAACATTTAGTTGTTTATTTACGACAATAGTTTTGTTTCAGGGACATGAAGTTTGACATAAGATGACCTTTATTGGTGAGAAACTGTAATCATCCACAGAAAAAAATTGCTTTGACTTCGCTAAGCTGAAAGTCCAGCCTCACACTTGTAAGAAAACAATATTATGGGACTAAAAGTGGTATCCGACTCCTAACTGCCACAGCAGCAGTGTTCCAAGCATTACTACACAGCTACACCAACCTTCCAGTTTCCCTTTCTGCTCAAAAACCATGACACCTATGCTAGAGTGGGTCGAGGGGAAGCAGTGAAAACAGGTGGCTGGAACACCTCTCCTATGGAGACAGGCTGAGAGTTGGGGTTGATCAGCCTGGAGAAGAGAAGACTCTGGGAAGACTTTCCTGCAAGCTTTTCCATATATAAAGGCAGCTTATAAGAAAGGCACACAGAGACATTTTACCAAGGTGTATACTGGCAGAATAAGGGAACGTGTTTCTAAACTGAAAGAGGGCAAATTTACACCGGACAAAAGGAAGAAATGTTTTATGGTGAGGGTGGTGAGGCCCTGGCACAGGGTGCCCAGAAAAGCTGTGACTGCCCCACTCCTGGAAGTGTCCAAGGCCAGTCCAGGCAGGGCTTGGAGCAACCCGGGATAGTGGAAGGTGTCCCTCCATTACAGAAAGGTGGAACTAGATGATTTAAGGTTCCTTCCAACCCAAGCCAGTCTGTGATGCCATGATTCTAAGTAAAGTTTCTCTGGCTAAAATCCAGTACTTCCTCCCTTATGTTCTCAGCTGCAGGCTTTGCAAAATTATCATATCATCCTCCATAGCATTCCCTCTAATTCCTCCGTTACCTTTGAGAATCACTTTGTACTTGTATTTGCTTGTACTTCCTTAAAACAGGTCTCCTGAATGCTCTTCAGCCCTTTTATTTCTTCCTTCACAGCCTCTTTCTAAGCAGACCAGCCACCCGTGCTGACTGAAACTACTCGGTTACATTTTCTACCTACTTGGTTCCATGAAGCTGAGTCACTGTTTGTGAGTCCTCAGCAGTTTCTGCTTGACATAACCAAGTCTTCATTTTTTCCTCCAAAGTTCTCCATACTCCCTATCCTTGATGCCTCTACTTCTTCCAGCTGAACTAACTTCTGACTCCCTCTTCCTTGCCCCATAAATCCAGAATATGCACATCACACTTCTTTCCATCTGTTATACTGTGTTTTGCATATATATATATATATTTGTATATATACAGTATATACACTGTTTAGCCTGTTCTACACACAGCTCCTAGGGGTTTGTCTCAGATAACAGGAAAAAGAAGATGATTTCTTATGAATGCATTTTTTGGACACTGAATAAACAAAAGACAGCTAGCAGCTTATTCTGGCTGCCCAGATCCACAATGCAAGAACAATTTTCCATTAAAAGCACTTTGACTTTTTTTTTTGAAATGCAAAAAATACACAGGTGAAGTACTTAAAAGTAGGGAAATAATTTCTTTATTATCTTTCCTCACTCTCATTTCTATTTCCTCTTAACTTCAGTGAATTCCCTTTCTGACTGCCAGCAGCAGATGCCTACAGGTCTATGCCTGTTATCTGTGGCTCCTTCTGTGTATATTGTATTACTGCCTAAACCAATTCAACAGGCCACACTCTGAAGTCTTGCTTCTGTAATCCAATGCCCTAGGTTTCTGATGGCAGCCTGCATTATTATTAAATAGCTGGCACCTTTCCTCTTCACTGCTTAAAGGCTGTGGAGGCATTTGACCAGGACCTTCCTTGCCCATATCCACACACTTTTTGTAAATACAAACTTCACGCACATCTAAACAGAACAGCAATGTGTTTCTGATCCTAGTGGGAGCTCTAAGTCATCAGTTGCAATATTTGAAGCTAAAGACAACAGAGCAATCTTGTGCCTTCCTGTGGACCTGTCTTTTCTCAAGCCATAGACAGGATCAAGAAAACTACAGAAGTGTGATTTGTTTCTATTAATCTTGAAAATGTTTTATTTTAAGAAATGCTTACTGGTACTGCAGGTGCTTGATGTAGCCCTCTATAAACCCAACAGGCTGGATTCCAGCTCATAGTTATAGCTACAGGAACAGCGACAGTGTGCACACACAATTTCTTACCACTGTAAAAGCGAATCATACAGCTGAGATCAGAGTTTGCTGCCTCTTCCTGCATTCTGAGAGGATCATCAAAACCCAGCCCAGCCAAGTAGTCATACACAATCTGAAGGGGTTTTTCTGTGGGCTCCAGCCTCCTGTCAAAACATGCAAGAAAGCAGTTTGAGTGCAAAAAAGATTAAACAAGTCTCAGTGTGTGCTAAAGTGTGAGAATACTGACACACCGTTCTGCTCCCTCTGAAAAGGTCTGGCAAGCACAGACCCTTGGGTTTCTGCTCCCTGCTTTACAAGCAGCACTTAAGAACTGCAGCACTTGTGAATTACATTGCAGAAGATGAACAGAGAGGAAAAGCAATTTGGCATAAGCCACACACGGTGAATATTTCCATTCCATGATTTAAGGAGCATCGTGAAGAAACCATGACAACATAAAACCAGAAATACTGCGCAAAAATCCAGACACCAAGTAATTAAAAACCCCTATGTATAATGCCTCAAAAATAGAAAAGAACTCTTAAATTTTTCTTCCAAATGCAGCTTGGAGCAAAGCATTTGAAGAATCCTCATGAAGAATTACTCAAAAAAAAAAAAAAAAAAAAGAAAGAGAAGAAGAAAAAATTACAAATTTCCTACTCTCTCCAGCTCACATCAGTAGCTAGATTCTTATGTTTTGGCAAGTGAACTTAACCAGTACATTTAAAAGGATGTTTTAGAACTGTGGCAGAACACAGGAAGGATTCAGTGGCTAGCTTGAATAAACAGCAGTAAGAGAAAATTCTTGTGAAACATCAGATTTAGCATATTCAGAATGGAAAAGATGTTTTCTGATTCTCTCGTCTCACTTTTTCTAGAGACCTTGAATTGTGATTTTCTTCAATAAAAACAACAGAGTTTCTTGCTAAATCAGAAGTGTTACTTTAGGAAAAAAAAAATATTGTAAAAGATTGAGCACTGCAAATGTTAGGTAGGAGTTAAAATGTACTGTTCCAATGGTCCACTTATTGTACATCACTAAAAATCCCCATTTTTAATCTAAAAGTGCCTAGCTTCATATTACAGTCACTGGACCTTGTCTGTCACCTATTCTTTAAACAGGAGTTCATAAACCATGTCACTAAACATTTCAAACTTCCTCTTCAAGATAAGGCGCAAGGTGCTTTTAAAATTATTCTTGCAGCTGAGTGGGTCTACTTTGATTCAAAAGGATTTTTACCACCAATTTTTTTTTAGTTTATCCCTACTCTGTAAGCACTAACATGATTGTTCCCTGGATCCACGTATTGACTACACAAAACCTCACGTACACATTGGTTCTACTCAAACACTTCTACGTTCCTGGATCAAACTTGCTCTCAGCTCATATCCCTCCAATGCACAAGTCCTCCTGAACCACATCTTTTGGCAACTTATAACCTCCCTCCTCTCCTTTGCAGTATTTCGTATACTTAGTCTTTCACATAAATATACCTAGTGGTACTGAAAAACAGTGTTTTCCAGGGAATAGTGCAGGCTAAACTATCTAGAGCAATCTGCTGTACTTGCTTTTCAGTACCTGTCACTCCCTCAGTCCATGCCCTCCTGAGTTCTTACCTATTAGCCACAGGTTATTAACAGAGCAAGCTGAACAATGCAAGTTTACGTTTCTTCCACCAAACATACACTAACCAGCTCCTCACCCAAAACAAGATGCTTGCACTGAATAACAGTTTCCTGTTTGTAAGATAATAGCCAATGAGTTTTACTGGTTTGCGCATTGCTTTTCCCCCCATGACATCAGAACACAGAACCTCAGGAAATTTTAGGTTGGAAGGGCCTTTAAAGGTCATCTACTCCAGCCATCCCACCATGGACAGGGATATCTTCAATTCAAACAGGTTGCTCAGAGCCCAGTCCAACATCTCACTGCAACAAATGACTAACGCCTTTGGCAACCAAGCTTGAAATTCTGAAGCATCAAGATCAAGTTTGCTAGGTAGGATCTATTTTCCACTAAACTTTGTTGACTTGAATACATCATTTATACTGTGTGTCTTAATGGGAAATATTTCCTTTCTGTATGTACCAAATTCTTGCACTTCTTCTCACCTCTTCTCAAGAATAAAAACATTTCTCATTGTTTTTAATTATTATATCAGAGTATTTCCACTATTACTGACAGCTTTACAAATGTCATCTCATAATTAAGGCAGGATAGATTTCATAAAACGTGCACCATTTACAAGTATCTAGTCATCCAGGCTTCCTTTGGAGTCACCAAGACACATCTCAAGAAGTAAAATTACCTCAGGTATTTCAAGCAGATACATTGCAACTCTCACTTCACATATAGGACCTCTAGATCAGAAGCAGGATTACTCTCAAAGTTCTGGTACAAAACAACAAAGTTTCTAGTCTGAAAAGGCAATGTAGTTGATACACAACTGACCCAGAAAACCAGTTCTTACTGCTCAATGCTTGCTAAGACTGTTTAGGGCAAGTCTGCTCCCTGCTTTTGTTTTACACAGAAATACATCTACCTATTAGCCAGAAGGCTATATATGAAATAACCTCTTTCCTCTCTCTTCAGAAATTATCTCTTGGAGCCTCTATTCACTAATAAGTTGATGTCAGCTAAGATGGAATTCCTGCACAATCATAATGAAACGATGACTTATTAAACACTCTTTCTTTGTATGTTTTGTAAGATGGACACAGGACAAGAGATTGGTTCAAAAGAGCAAAATGCCATCAATTCTTCTTTCTTTACAGAGATTTCTTAAGCTTATATGAAGGATCTCAGCCTTTTTTAGGACTATCTGTCAAGATTTACAAGCTCAGAGCCAAGCACATCAACAAATACATAGCTAAGGTTTATCTTATCATTAAATATTTTCTGCTATAGAAACAGACACCAGTGAACACCACCAAACTTCCAAAAGAGTTTTATGAGGTAATCTTAGAAATCTGTATCTGTCTCCTATAACAGGCAAGCTATTAGAAACTGGAATGAATAAATAATAGATCAGTGCTGACTTCCAATACAGTACACCCGACATATTGTACACCCTTCAGCATAGAATCCAGGAATATGCGAGATTTGACTGGATCTCCAAACCTTGTCCAAGTTTTCCTTGGCTACTCCTAGACTCCTTTTCTTCTGCTACTAAAGCCTTATGCTTGCCAGGAAACAGCCTTTCCAGCACATGACCCATGGCTCAAGAATTTTAAATGCTTGAGTGTCACTCACAAAAAGAACATACCAAGTAGTCTGCATCCAGACTTCCCAAGAAAAAAACCCAAACAAACACTCCAGCATTACTGTTTGGTTGCTGAACAGACTGAGGCTTTTTTAAGTACACACTGAACTACATATCTGCACATCAGAATTCAGGAAGAACAGTAATCAAGCAGAGGGATCATTTGTGTTGTACAAAAAGCACATAAGCCACAGTTGTACAGGCTGCTCCAATGCTCTCTGAGATACAGTGCTCTGACTTATCCACCTGAAAAAGTTGGATACCCTATCCCACCATACTTACCCTTTTGGAGATGAGATCTGCTTTTTTTCTTTTTCATTCTTCTCATCTTATATTTCAGCAAGAATTAATGCTACAGAGTTTCAAAATGCTAATTTGAAAAGCCCATCATCTTCTATCTTGTCCACATAAATCAAACTGATTTGCTCTCTGAAGACATCTAGGACACAATGCCCTTGGTTTTGTTTCTTTTCTATGAAAGCCATGTACAAAAGGAACATGGCTGGCAATAGCTATTCAAGCCCAATCCTCTATAAATGTACCTCCAGTACCATAGCACCAGTCCTGTCTGAAAACCAATCAAATGAATAGCCCATTCTATTGCACCAGCTAGGTTTGCTGGTCAGCAGCTGCAGGACAAAAGCCTTCCCAAAAAGTCTTCTGAATTCTGGAAGCTGCCTGTAAAAACATCACAAGTTTTTCAAATCTCACTACCTGGCAAGAAAGTCTTGAGTTTACAGAAAGATGTACACCCAAAAAGTCACAGGAGGCAATGACTGGCCACTCTGCAGAGGAAGTGGAGCTCAGGGTTAGATATTTCAGTAGTGAAGACACGGTAGAAAGGGAGGTTGACTGACTGCCTTCTGGCACTTCACTGTGTGCTGGACATGTGACCAAGGAACACAAGGGCAGAGGCAGGTATGTTACTAACAACACTCACAGGGTCTGTAAACAAAGCCATGAGCAAACCATCCCATTGCCTATGGACTATGCTCACACTGAGAAAGGAAGCAGCTCCCTGAGTGCTCTTGGAGACATTCTGGAGACCTGGAGGACTGGATTACTGGTCCAAGTTCTCATCAAGAGCCATGTGATTCACTAACAAAACCCTGGACAGGCCAGCAAAAGGAAAGCCAAAACCTGTATAGGGAATGGCAGTTTCCATATGGAATTTCTTCATTAACTTGGTCAAGGCCGACAGATTCCAGAAGTAACAGTTAAACTGCAGCAGAAGAATACACTTTCAAGAGAAAGCAATGGTGGTGTGAAACCCAAACTGGCATGAGATTGCATTAGAACAGTACAAACTGATCCTGCACCCTACACGATGGGATCTGAACGCTGGCACATGTGAGAACACATGGCTGTCATAGCAGCTGCAGTCTGGCACAAACAGCCCATGACATCCTCAGCAGTATCACACATCAGGGACTGAATACTTCCTCTGCTCACAGCAGCTCCCCAGAGCATAGGTACAAAGGCTTAAAGAGACAGAAAAGCCAACAAGAAATAACAGCAGTTTCAGTTTCACTCCTGTTGCAACTGTAGCTCTCCACAAGGGTCAAGTTTTCAAATCTTTGCAGCTTAAATTTTTGTTGTGAGTGGTATCCAGACCAAAGAAGGTATCCACACTATTCTTGTTTAAGCCTTCTCTCTGCAGAAAGATATAATTCCTGGATATGAAGGGATATAAACATAAAGAAAGATTCTGGCTAGGAGAAAGCTAAAGATCCTTGAGGTACACTGTGGAGAACAAAAAGTTCTTACAGAAACTGACTTGAATTCACAGAATTGAAAAGGAAACAATGATCACAAGGACATTGCTGAATATTTAAACTGAATACACAAAAGAGTTTTGCTATTCTTCCATACAGCTTTCAGTCTTCCAAGGCTGGTGCCAAATCAACATCTGCCATGCTTTGGAAAGAAAGTCACCTGCTGATATTAAACGGGTAAAGAATTCAGAAGCTGTCTGGGAGATGCATGTACTTATGGTAAGATGTGATCAGATATTTAACAAAGTCGTTTGTGAACACATTATTAACATAATTGGTAAAGTTTGTTCGAGGAAGGAACTACCACAACAGGGCTATCCATGAGGATAATCTTGAGCACTCTGTCATCTTCCTGTGGACCTGCAAGTAGATACCATTCAGGCCTGCTTCCTGTTACTAACACAGGTGTTACTGAAGCAATCTCTTCTGTGGCAAACGCACTCTAAGAATTACAAGGAACAGACACATCATAACCAAGAAGTCTTCACAAAATTTATGACTAATCTTGAACAAATCCTAGACCAAGAGGCAAAAAGAGTGGGAAGTAATAATTTACAGCTCAGTACTTGCTTCCAAAAGACTGGCAGCAGATCCAATTTGCTAATCCAGTGCAAAGTCTGCCACATATCAAAGACAGGCACAGCTAGCTAGCAAGAGAAAAGTGAGAGATTGAAAAGAATTCAAACACAAAAGCCACTTCAAAAGCTAAAAAAAGTAAAAATGTATCCCTCTGAACACATCTACAAGCTTTTCCTAAGCTTTTTTGTGATCTGCACTAACAGGTCTGCTCTTCCTTAAAAACGCTGGCAAATCTGCTCACTATTAGGGTCCAAAATACGCCAACTTCCTTACCAATTTTTCAAGCAACAAACAGAGGTTTTCAGCTGCCTCAGCGGCTATGTTCAAGTATCAATCTGTTCTCATACAGTGTTTCTAACTAATTCATCCCTAGTGCAACCTTTTCCAAGAGTCTGCTTTAAACACATCTTATTCTCTCTGCATCTCCCTCCATTAGCATTCCCACCCCATTTCAGAGCAAACATGCACCACGGTGTTTTAAAATTTGGACACATGCAACCTGTAACTTTCATTTCACTATCAAAAATTTAGCTACTAGCTCTGTTCAAAATGCATTGTATCTACTGCTTAGCCTTCAAGTAAGGAGACCATAGCAATTATTTTCCTCTGAGAACAGCAGTGGAAATTTTATAACTGAATCTTAAGGCCAGAAGAATCAGTGCAAAGTCTAAACACTAATAAACTGAATGAGAGCTTGTAAACCTAGAGGAGTCTATAACACACCCACAGCATAAAGTTTGTGCACATTAAACCCTGAGCCATCTTTTTTCAGCCGAAATTGACTTCAGGCATAAAACACAGCATCTGATGCTTAAGCCTTCTTTATATAACCCTTGCTACACTGTCTGCCTTTAATTATTTATCTGGCAAGTCTTCTTAGTAAAAAAATTACAAACAGGCAAATATTACATGATGTAAGTGTGAAAGAACCTTACTTATTTTGCTGACTCAAAATAACTGTTTATAGCCTCTTAAATAAATCAGATTGTCTGGATGCTAAAATCCCCATAACACAGAACACAACAAAGGAATATATGAACAGGCGCCTCTACCTAGAAAACGAGGATGTATTTCTGGCTGAAGCAATAGTCAAATCCTCCCTGTTAAAAACACATAACTACAAGGTGTGTAACCTCTACTTCACCACTATCTATTTTTTATTAATTGCATGACTCAATGCTGTACCCGACTACCAGCTACTAACTCTGCCTGCTCCCTACCTGCCCTGCCAACAGGTGAACACGGTGAACGGAGTGAACAGTGAATGGGGCCTCGCAAACCTATAAAAAACACTTCTCAGTCAGGTTTATCCTTTCTTGACTCTCACCTGACCAGGTCTCCATGAAGCTGCAAAAAGAGGTTTTTCCTCTCTTCTCCATCACAGATCTCCGAGGCTTGGGTGTCCACTGTGCACAGGACCAGGCGCAAGTCCGAAGGAGCCGCAGCTGCTGAGTCTCGTCCATAAACATACACGCAGCCTCGTCCGACGTCCCCTTTCAGCCAGGTCCTCTCACGCGAACCAACCCGACTCCTGCTCTGGCAGTTCCTGCTCCCGGTGCGCTTCGCATTCCTCTGCAAGGCAGCCCAGACTCGAGCGTCAGCACCGTCTCCGGCCGCGGCCCCACTCCGACCCGGCCCCGCACCGGCCCCCTCCGCACAGGCCGCAGCCACCGGGACTCCCAGCTAGGCAGGGAAAGACCAAGGTCGCGGCGGGCAGAGGCTACGGCGGGCAGAGCACCCGGCGTCCCGCAGCCGACTCCCCCCCACCCCACCGAGTCACTGGGAGCGGCGGAGGCGTCGGTCCCTTCCTCACCTTCAGCACCCGGATGCCGCCGCGGGGTCCGACCCGGCCCCCTCGTGCACCTCCTGGCGCCGCCACCTCGTCCTCCTCGGGCTCCTGCGCCTCCCTGGGCCCCGGCCCAGCACCCGGCCCCGGCCCCGGCCCGGCCTCCCCCATCGCCGGCCGGACCGACACCCCGGGCCTCCGCGGCCCCGCCCCGGAAGCGCACCGATCGCCCGGTCCAGGCCCCGCCCCCGGGCGGATGCGGGAGCGTGGAGTCCAGGCCGGGCACCCCGAGCTCCGTGGCTATGTCCGTGCCCTTCCACCAGCGAGAGGTGCCGAGTGAGAGCCGCTCGCCAGCCGGGCGGGGAGAAAGCAAAGCTCACGTGAGCGCTGCAAACGCACCTGTCACCGCTCGCCCTTCACACAGCTCCAGGATGTGTCACCTTTCAGCGTCCCGCAGCTGGAGGGAGGTACGCTGCACAACAGCCGAACATCACCGTTCGCCTGCTGCCCCGCAGGTCCATCACGTAAGCTCTGCCAGTCTTAACTAGTGGCTGCTACTAATGACGGCATCATCTACCAGCAACGTCATCATGACACAGTTTGCAAGAATTTGAGTATGCTTTAGGGCAGCCACTGCTCCTGTGCCAACAGGATCAAGCACCTTTAAAAAAAGTCTCCCACCTTCCCCACAGTGAAATTACATGTTAGAAAAGACATGAAAAGTCATTTAGTGAAATGTGAATGTGACTAGAAAACACAAAGGAGGCAGATGTGGGGACAGATGACAGCAATCCTTGTCCAAGAGGCACACGGAGAAAGCAATCTTTTAACGAGCGCCCAGAGCAGGCTCCAAACACTCCTTATGTTCAGATCCCATCACACCTTTATAGCACCTGGACAAGCATTGGTGCTAGTAACTAACACTGTCAGCATAGTATGCCACAGGAACTGCTCAAGTGTTTTGCAATTGTCCACTCATCTCGGTCTCCAAAATCTCCTGTAAATTTCTTTCAAAATCTGGCCTTACCATTTTACATCATCTGACCTTGCCATGGCGAAACATTAAGAATCAAAACTTTCTATCCCATTGTATTTGCAGAAATCAACAAGGCACAATTTTAAATCATTGAATATTGACTCATTTTATTAGTCACTTCATAAATTGTTTCAACCAAAAGACAATACACACAGCAGAAGTCTAATGCATCCCATGTAAATGTTTACATCTGTTAAGCTCCTCACTCACCTATGACTCAGCATTTACTTAAATGTTTCACATCTCAAAAATAGGTCTCCAGAGTTTTAAGTGCCACCAGGTGCCCTGCTCAAATGGCATGTTTTCACTTTAAATTTGGTTGGGTTTGTTTTTGAGTAGTTTTTTTGTTTGTCTTTTTTTCTCTCCATACTGTCAAAGAGATGGGATGGGGCTCTATGTAACATTTCAATTACAACATCAGGAAAGTAAAAGGAATATACAGGAATAGAGTGAAAGTTAAAAGGGAAGCAGTCCAGCAGCTCCTTCCCTCACAGCCTCCAAGTAGAAAATGAACACACAAAAGCGCACCAGCGTCACTGCTGCCGCGGCTCACAGCTAGTACCAGCCTTAGGGAAGGTACTGGTACCTTTCCCAGCTGTTTCAGTATCTTCTGAGTTATAGATTCAAGATACTGTAAAGACAGTCTCCTCACAGCTATTGCTTCAGTAAGTTGTTCAAGGCCATATTTTGTGCCATTAAAACCTGGACAAAGTCAACTTTTAGAACCTTCCCATATCTCCTCCCCCTTCAGGCCCATTATGGCCACTATTGTTTCTGTCATTTTTTGCTCAAAATACATTCACTTGGAAAAACAGATATCCAGTGTCTCCCAGTTCCAAAGCCGCCCATGCGGATACTAGTAAGATTAGCCATGAAGTCCATATCTTGCTGCCTTTATATCCCCCTTACACTGAAGCAAGGAAAATGTTGACTAGACCTGTAAGAATTATTGCATTCAGTCGGTGGGAAGAGGACTCAGCCTATGCTTGGAGTGCCTCAGATGTGTGAGTACTCTCCAGAGGAAAACCACAGCAGCAGCACAAAGCTTGAAATGCACATGGGGCTCAAAGAGCAAGCAGCATTATCTGGTATTGCCGATTGGGGAAGGTGTGAAGCCTGGACTTCCTTCTAGTAATATCAGCATCCATCCCTTAGAGAGGAGGGGAGAGCTCCAAGGACAACTGGAAGGTTTGGCTGCTACAAGAGAGTACTTCATAGCCAAGGGATGGCTTCCTGCAAAACATATTTGGGGTACACGCATCGCCTCCTCCAGCTCGACTCAAATACATGACAAAATTCCCATTTCCCCACAGACACGGTGCAAGGGTGGCTGAAGGAGCCAAGAACATAGAAAGAATTCACCCTGCAAGCTCACCAGAGACTGACACCAAACCCCAGCTGCTCTAGGGGACAGAAAACAAGACAAGAGGGACAACATACGCTGTTCCCAATTTTGCTGCAACAAACTGGCCAGGCGAGAGACCATTTTCTTCTTCGTTCCCATCTAATTTCCTGTACCAGTGCTCTTTCCCAGCAAAACCAAAGGGAGAGCAAGGCATGCTGGCTTTCAGTAGGAGTGACCATGTACAACTCTGTGAAGAGAACGGGAGAGTTTATGAGGAGTTCGGGAACCAAGGCAAAGACTTGCCATTAACTTTTTATCTGGGATGCCCTCAGAGCTCACTGCGTATGGATTTAACATGCTCAGTCTTCAACACTGAGTTTGAGCTAGTGGGGCAGTGAATAGCCATACCTGCAGGGAAAACAATTAAACTAAATGCTCAGCACCAGAAATGGACCATGATTCAGCCATTTCCTGCAAAACTGCCTGTTTCATGATGCTTCTAGCTAAGCACAGGCTGTATCTCGCCACTGATAGCCAAAGCATGACCCTACCACAACCCAAAGTTAATTTTAAGGAAATCATACATTGTTCTTCTAGATTTTATAACCCTATGCTGATTCCAGTTCCAGGAGAAAAAAGCTCTTTGCTAATCTGAAGGCCCAAAGCAGTTCAATCAGTAAGGCAGCAAAAATACCCTCCAAGAGAAGATAAATTTACTCCACTACACATGGACCAGCATTTAAAACTGACACAGTCAGTCCCACATTATATTGCTTAATGCAGTTAAGACCAGACCAGACTGAACAACTCTTAGTGGCCTCTTGATCCCAATTGAAAGGCAGAATTGGTCTTCAGTTTTCTTGAAGTATACTGTGGACCACTCTTGCAATGTTTTTGGCAAGTTCTGGAGCCCAGCGTCAGCACTTCTGTGGACACAAAAAGCTATGTCTAAGCTTGCCCTCAGAGTACTCAATGAACTGGAAAGCCCTAGAACAGAGCCGAAGCAGAAGTGCTCAACCTTCAGCTCACCATCACACTCACAAATGAAAATCTAAGATCTATCCTAAGATACATCCTGAAGAGCACTCAACATCTGAACAGTTTGTCACACTGTGCTTTCATCTGTCTTACACATCACCTCCAAGAGACTGCCCACAACTGCACCACCTCCCAGGAGTTCCCACAGTGACATCCCTGAATGAAGCTTTCTGCAAGCTCAGAGGGGTACCAGACCTCGCACCTTTGGACCCAAATACTCAAACTGTCTTCCATTCAAAACACAGTTTAGTTACTTTCAGTCTGAACCTGAACTGGCTCCTTGTTCTGAAAGGGGAACAGAAGGATCAACTAAGTAAAAAAATGGGAAAAGGTCTCTTTAAACTGCATGGTCTTTATTTCAGTGCCAATATTACAGATACAACAGAAATATCCCAGTCAGAAGTAACTCAAATGGAACCCAGGGGGTCTGCTACAGGCTCTGGAAATTAAATTGGGAAGAAGTTCTGGAATAACCAAGAAGAGCAACTTTGCAGCATAGTCTCTGATGAGACTCCCAGCAGGAGCAAAGCCCTTGCCCAAAAACTGATCTAGAAAATTCAGTGTGTCTCTTCTACCCATAAACCACAACTAACAAGTTGAAAGACTTTGAAACCGTATGTGGTAGAAAACCAGCTGCTCATTTTATCTCTACATCTCTCATACCTCACTTCACTTTCTGGGAAGCTACAGAAGACTGTGACTCTGCATGGCTGTAGCTACTGATGTAAAGAAAGAAAAGTCAGGTGTAAGGTCTTCATTTGTAAGTACAGCACCAAAGCAATTTTACCAACTCTTACCAGCACCTCTTCTCCTGCACTGTGTCCCAGGTTTGCGGATGAACTCCAAAGGTTCTTGCTCTTGGTATGCATCACATAACTAAGAAGTGGGTGTATACAATAATGCACTGAATAGGTCATAAGAAGCCTCCAGCCCCTTAAGACCTAGGGGATACGAGAAGAAAGAGGCAGGGCAGCCTGACATTCCCCAAGACCCCATCTGAGTCCCAGATGAAAATGTCTGAAGGAATCCAGCTAAAAATGAATGACAACACACCTTACCCACCCCCAGGAAAAAAAGACAGCAGAAAGAAGGAGCAACTGCTCACTTGCTGCAGAGAGAAGAAAGTTTCCCTGCTAGAAATTCCAGACTTCTCTTCCAAATAGGCTGTGTTCCTTTTTGAGGGGGAAGGAGGGTGGGGAAGGGGAGAAGGGAATGTTGCTTTTGGCTGTGAATGCATGTGTGAGGGAGTGCACAGTAGCCTCCACAAGCTGCCAGCCTCATCAGCAGAGGAGAGGAGATTAGTCTTAACAGATATGCTTCAGTCAGCAATCACTTCAGGAAAATTCCTCCTCATCAGTGGGTCTCATTTGTTCCCCATGCCCATGGTGCAGTTTGGGGGATTGCCTAGGATCACAACCTTCTTCCCGAGTTCTTTTGATTGGGTGGGATGAGAGTAAGAATGGTGCCAGAGCCTCACTGCCAAGACTGAGGAGGGAAATTGTTGACTTCTGCTAGATCCTGCATTGCTGAGCCCTTGTGATTATATGTCAACTTGATCCGCATACGTAGTTGTTGCTACAAGAGAAAAGGGGAAACAAACACACACAAAACAAATTCAGGTCTTTATTAAAGGTCAGAGACTACCACCTCATCCAGTTCCCCTCCTCCACCCCATGAATACTCAACACAGATCCTTCCTGACCACAAGACCTTGCTGGGAATAGGTGCAGGGTGAGCTATGACACTGCAGATAAATGCTTAATCTGGTAGGACATCAACTGGTCATAGTTCTCAGATCAGGTACAAGCTCTTAGAAAAGTTATAGCACAGCTTCTACCCATGTCTGTCTCTGCATTGGCCCTGCTCTTGTAAGCACTGAGGTCCTTAAGTACAAAATTAACTGCCTTCAAATGCTGGTTAACGAAAGATAAAAGGAGGCAGCAGATCGGTACTCTGGCTGCTGCGCTGCACTGCACTCGGGCTTGCAGGGAGAGATGGGCTGTCCATTCAGTGCAGCAGTCTGGAAACTTCAAGTACTGCACAGCTCTGCAGCACCGTGAAGGACATAGCCTATGAAAGACTGGAAACATTTCTCCAAGAACATTCCCTTCTGCTGTAAGTAAATGATGGAATAGCTCAGAAGTCACTTTACACTGTTGTTTGGCTGTCACCCAGATACTAGGTGGCCCTTAAAACCAGCTGGAGTACAGCATGCTCCAGTCAGCTTCCTTGTTCTCCTCTCTCTCAAAAAACCCAAAAATGAAAAGCCAAAAGTTGACCATTTCCGTCTCTTTTCTCCACATCTACAGACAAATACACAAAAGGGAGACCAGAGGGAAGAAAGGAAGACAATGACTGCTTCAACCAGGCTCAGGATAAATAAGTTATGCTATATCACTAATAGATCAATATTGTCACT
This sequence comes from Lanius collurio, assembly GCA_020086605.1. NCBI lineage: Eukaryota > Metazoa > Chordata > Aves > Passeriformes > Laniidae > Lanius > Lanius collurio. Next base: position 10,680,829 of record JACBWW010000023.1, on the reverse strand, counting down.
TTTTGGTTTATTTGGCATTTTGGAAAAGCAGCCATTAGTATCAATCCAGCATGATGGCATTATTTTGCACCTCTATACTCTGAAGTGTTCCTAGCAGTTGTGGTGTTCCTACAAGAAAGCATGCCGCTACCCTAGGTGTGTTTCACCTTGTGGGTCCCATTCTAGCACATTACTGGAAAACACCTAAATCCTCCAAAGTTCAGAAAATAACTTTGAAGGTGATCTTTGGAAGGTGCTCTCTAGCACCACAGAGAAACTGGTATCAGATGTAGGTAAGACAGAGAATAATTAGTCTTGTGGCTTAATATAGGCAGAGGTGAGCAGACTACATGGAAATAAAGGGAGATGCATGGAAACCACAAAAACCCTGCACTAGAAGACTGCCATTCAGTGAAACTTGGACTGAATTTTGTGATTTTTTTTTTTCTGACTTGCAAATCAAATCAGTCTAGCAGCAACACTTTACATCTAGAGCAGTACATAAGTGTTAACCTATGAAAAACTTCGGATGTTTTAAGTTCCTAGAATCATTTAACATCATAAGGCTGTCTTAAAAGAAGAAATGTGATCTCAATTTTATTTTTTTTTCTGATGCCATCTGAGCACTTGCAAACCCTCTTAGGGAGGACATGTGGGCCACATCCCTCCCTCCCCTCAAGTCTGTTGTGTCCATGTCTTGCAGCCTGTCTCTGAAGGCTGTAAAACAAATGGAATTACAATTACACCAGACCTAAAGATTCTATCAACTACTTAAAACTACACTCATCACATTAAAAACAAATGACACCACTTGACAATTTTAAGAATATGGACCAAGCTACTTTTTTGGTGTAGCAAGTATTTCAAGTAACATTGCTGCAGATAGTGACAACAAATGTTGAATATCTTTATACGTCAAGATGCTTGCCTTCCAAACATCACTTTTACAATCCACAGAAACATTAGGTTGAGCTCCTCTGGAAAGGCCATTTGAAAACCTAACAATCACTGCGATGCAAGACATGAATGAATTCAAGGTAGCAAAGCTGTTAAACTGTATTAGCAGTATAACCAAATAGAAGGCCAAACCTGTGTCCAGAACCTCCTGAGTTTTTCGTAACTTTTTCCTAACTCTAACTGAAGTGACTGCCATGAAAAACCTATCATTCACTACCATCACTCACTACCTCTCATCACAGATGCATCCCTGTGCCACTAAATGAACGATTACAAGACAGTATCACCAACAATTCTTCTTGGAATCACTCACCTTCTGTGGATTCAGGACTTTAATGACCTGTGTGATGGTCCCAGAATTAAATGCAGGGATGACACTGCTGCTGGGAGACAGAAGCTGCAGCTGGAACGTCTGAAAACAGGGCAAAAAGGAAACAATTTGATGTGTAAGCAAGTATGAAGTGCACTGAAAGAAAGCAAGGAAAATTAAAAGTTCAGTTTCTGGCCCTTAAAAATCAGTTCTTGAATTCCCTATCTTGTTGTTCACCAAGAAGAACACATTCACTGGCCCATCTGCTTTCTATGCAAGTAGGATCCAGGTAACACAAATCATAGGAGGTTAGGGCTTACTGCAGTGTACCAAGATCAGCAGAGATGCTTTCTTTCATGTGTTGCACTCAGAAGAACAGTCAGCACACCTGTAACTTCAGGAGGCTTGTTCTTTCCCTAACTCCTTCCTATGGTAGGTGTAAAACCTACCTGAATGCAAGTTAGAGGAATATTAATTCCTAGGAGTGAATGTACTTTCTTAAATTTGGAAAGCATTCCAGTCACATGCTGCTTCAATAGTCTGCTCTGCTATAAACTAGGCAATATCTGCCTCCCAACTTTTGTGCTGCAGCTGAGTGCAAGGGGAAACAACTCACTTCTTTAAAGGAGAGCTGCCATTCATCACCATATTGTGACTCATTTAAACTTTTATAAGCAATAGCTTCAAAAGACTTTTTCTTTCATGCATTCATAGCTCCAAAGAACATGATATGTTTCTTAGAAATTAAGAATAAAGGGTATGATTAGTGTCTCCAAAATACTGGTTTTGACCCAAATGTTTTTTTTTGCTTGATGTTTAGCAATTTTTCTAGAAAGTGGTGATTTCAAAACATGATTTTGGCCAAGCAGAAGTGGTCCCATTTTATTGGGATCTGTGTTCTTTTGTATTTACAACACATACATTCAGACTAGCAAGAGATGACCTAACTGGGCACTAAGAGATCCTTGTAACAGTTGTAGCCCCTTGTTGACTTTCCAAGTTTCTACCTACATGAAAGCACCAATCAGGAAGTGTTTGCAACTGGCCTTCAACTTCTCACTGTTGAAGCTGAGTTGCCCTAAGTGGCTCTACCTTTGGTACTGCAGCTTGGAAAACAAAATCTGTCATATCCAGCTCTGTGCTGTTGGAGGCCTGTATCGTGATTACAGTTACACTAGGGTTGGTGTTCGACCTCTCAAAGGTGAAGTCAATCTTCAGCCCATTCTTGTTGTATGCAGTAATGGAGGGGATTCCTGTAGGAAACAAAAAAGCAGCAGACCTACAGAATCTGGAGATCATTCTCAACATAACAGTATGCATTTACTTTACCCCAGACTCTTCCAAAAATTAAATACACCCCGTGGTGCTCCAGTATCTATGCCACACTTTCAAATTGCCTTTTATTTTCTTTACTATTCCTTCTTTCCTTCTTCTAGTTGGGTGTTGGGGCACTTTAGGCAAAGGATTTACATGACCCTAACCTGCAGCAATATCATTGAAGAGAGGCTGAGATGTAAGTCCATCAAGCAGGAACGGAGGCTGTGCTATCTGGGATGCAGGGGCACATACTGGAGAACCTACAAGAAATGTTGAAGGATTAATACTGTGCTGTCAGGAAATGAAGAGTAATTACTCCTTTGCCAAAGACTAACTGCTGTATATAGTATTCCTTTACATGAAGCTCTATAAATCACCTGTGTTGTCATCCTCCCCTTCTTTGTTTTCAAGAACTGGCTCCTCTTGCACTAGTGAGCCATGCAAATGGAATTAATTCCTCACATCTCACAGTCCTCTCTGGAAAGGTTCACAGCACTTCCAGACTCAGGTGTGAAAATGCTCAAGTCTCACCAGCTAATCACACAGAATCAACCTGTGACTTCAATTCCCTGACTCCCACCTGTACGTTAATATGGATCTTGCCAAGAGTAAGTGTAAAAACTAGGACTTAAAAGACAGTGAAGAAGTAGCCCACCCTCATCCCATCCCAGAGATGAGAATGTAGACTTCTAAGAAATGCAGCCTGCTCACCTGTTAGGTTGAGGTCTCCTAGGAGGTCAAGCAGCTCCCCACCAGCAGAGGCTGGCTTGGTCGTAGGTGCAGTGGGAATTACAGGTGTTATATCACTTCCCCCCAACAAGTCCAATAAATCATTTGCCTAGTGAGAGAGTGGATGTAATAATATATTCAACTTTCTGCTACTTTCCCTTGCAAATGCAGTGTATTCTATTTGTTCTCAAACTGAAGACCACCAGAGGTGATGGCCAGCTAGAGGGGTTCTTAATTTCACTGTGATCCCATGCCCCACAAGAAACCTAGTTTTCATGCTTGAGGGACTGAAGATAGGGAAGGACTGAGTTCACGCACACTATGACCGGTTGGGGACTCTCAGAATATTCTGAGTTGGAAGGAACCCACAAGAATTACTGAATCCAACTCTAAAGTGAATGGCCCATATCAAATGCATGACCTTGGCATTAATAGCACCATAACCAACTGAGATAATCCCCTCCCCCGCTCCTGAGCTGCCTACAGTGACCTGTCCCACACACCTGTTCTGGACACTAGAGCCATCAGAGTAGAGCAATGATACAATCATCACCAGTTAGAAACAGCAAAGAAGCAGAAAAGGTGAGGGAGATGGTCTCAGCTTTCTGCTGGCACTGGTTGGAATGTGGTCTGACAGGCAGTGGAAATTTATCCTGGGTCAGTTTCTGTTACCTGGTTAGCGGGCTGCAATCCAGAGGGTGGAGGTTTGGTTTCCAGTACTGCTGTCTCTGTCTCTCCGTTGGTCTGTACAATCTCAGCAGGGCCATTTGTGGTGACTTTTTCCATTACTGGCATTCTTTCAAGCAGTGCTGGCCTGAAAGAAGCTGACATAGTTACACTGTGCCATCTTCCTGGATCCCAATCCAAATACTTAGACATTCAAGAGCTGATATATACATGACAACCCACCTTTTCCCTTGAGCTCCAATGCAGGGAAACTGTAAGACTGCATGACAGTTTGAGGTGGTCAGAAGCAATCCCTGGCATTCTGTGCCAGTGTAAATATGCTAGTTGATAGCGAAAAGACAAACAAACCCTCCTGTCTCCTGCCTCCCCCAGTACCTGAAAAGCTCAGGCTCAAAGCAGGACAAATGCTTTGGCAGAGAGAGTCTCTGATCACAGAACAATATCACAGGATACATTAAGTCCTTAAAATACTCAGTAATAACCCTGTAGAAAGGGAGGGATTCTAGATCCTCTGTAACCATACTGAAAATCACCGAAGTTCTTACAGCAGAGTGTCACCCACAGGAGATCAGAGCAGATAATGATCCTTTTCAAACACCAAAATTCTATTAGCACTTACCTCATGTGATCATATTTCTTGAAAAGTGCATTATATTCCACAGCTCTTTGCTGCAGCTCCACATCAATGCTGCTGCCGTAGATGGAAACTACCTTCTTAATGCGACTGTTGGGGGGGGAGAGGGAAAACAAACACACCATGAAATTAGCAGCAATGAGCAAGGGATTAGCATGTGTCATCCCAAAGATGCTACCTAGTCTCTGTTCAACAGGAGTCCCATGTAAAACAGCAGTGTAAAACAGCAGTCTGTGCAGTATCCATGTAACATCCATATATGAACTGTCCCTTCACAACAGCATGAGTATATGATTAATACACCACCTTAGGGTAGAGCATAAAAAAGCTCAACTACCCACACTGAGAAGCCTCCAACAGGAAACAAGGCTATTTTTCTATTCATCATCCAAAAAAGAAACCAGAAAAAACAGTCCACTGAAACCAAGGACTTCTCTTCCCCATAAGGAGTTTTCAAGAAACAGCAACATGGATTAAGCCCCCACATAGCAGAGAGCATCCATAGAGAAAACAGTACCCACAACAGACATCTTCCACCCTGTGAGCAATGGAGGACTGTAAAAGCCAACAAATAACAGGATGACTCCTGCAAACCACAGAGGCAAAACATGTTCAAGGAGTACTCCTACTGAAGTCAACTGATGTTGGTGTATTTGCAACAAAGCCTTGCGCAGTATACCACCAATGGGAACTCACTTGACAGTGCAGGTGAACCTTGTGGAAAGCTTCATGATGGCAGTGAGAGCATAGCCTCGTGTCACAGATGCAGACATATTAGATATCAGGATGCTTTCTAAAATATCAAGAACTTCATCTTCTGTTACCTGAAAAGGTACAGAGAGGTTAGGCTAAGACAGAGAGGAAGGAGCTTACAGCAAGCCTTCCAGGGCATACTGTAAAAACCTGCCTCTTGCCTAATGGCCATGCCACACCTCCTCTGCAACTCTGAGCCTCTAGCATTGTGTGCATTGTGTTCAGAGCATGTGAGACATGCATCCAGGTGGAGATCCTGTGGTATGAGTTTTAAAATACAGTTATAATCTGTTTCACACATGGAAGAGCAGGTTTATCACTGAAATACACTGCTAAGACCCCAGCAGATTTCTTTCAAGTCAGTTAGCACTGAAACCATACCACTCTGCCAGTTGCAGCAGCACTCCACACAGCCAGTGTTTACACAGTCCATGCCTCCAGCAGGGGAAAGAGATTCCTGTCCCGGGTCTGTTACCATCATGGACATCAGCGCTAGGGAACTGCTGAAAGCACTCCCTTCACCTAGCCAGCATCAAGTGGGTCCAGCCTCAGTCAGGTGTACAGTTGCTGTTCTTTCCCATGCTATACCTGTATTGGTTCCTCCTCTTCACACTGACCAGACACCAGAAGATCTCCATACTCTCCTATGCACCAGGAGGCAACTTGTACCAGGGGTTGCTGTTGGAAGAAAAAACAGAGAAGGCTCATATATAAATGGCTGCCTGTATGATAAATTATACCATCCTCTTTTCCAAGATCAAGCTTAGCCTTCCACAGCAGAAGAAAGAGGAATATCTGAGTCCATCAAGAATTCCATAAGAGAATTGGAGAAACTAAAAAGAACACAAACTTATAGAAGACATGCCTGCTCAGCAATCTAACTCTTGGAATCCAACAATGTGATGCTGGCTCACCCCGAGATGCTTAGTAAACATGTATAATTATTGCAGTACAACAAAGAAACTGAAGCTGGCCACATTTGGTTTTACCTGGGAGTAATCTCCAAGGATGGCTTTGTAGAGTCTCTGCACAGTGTAGGCATGCATCTCCACACTATTAGTTATTAGCTGGATCAGATTGGGAACAGCATCATCACGAACATAACTTCCTGCCTACAAGAACAATTGTTAGGTTTTACTATGGACCTTCTTCAGTAACACTCAGCAGCTGTGACATCCTTCACAAAACCACCTAATGTGCATGGAAATAAAAATCAACTTTCTCATCTACGAGCACTTTATGGTTGATTTTGAGCACCTCAAGGGGGCAGAAGTACAGGACAGCACATTTACCAACAAATAAAACTACACTCAGAAATCCACACTATAGATACCCCAAAACTGCAAGAGGATAGAATGCAGAAATGAATACCACTTTATAAGTGGTTTATCTAGCAGACAAGAAAAGGCAATTACTTTACTGAAGAAAGTCATCTGAGAGCAATTCTCACAGCCAACCTTCCAATGGAAATGAATTCTCACTTCAGATGAATCTACTTCTCTGTTTCAGGGTGACTTCTTGATGAACTTCTCAAATTTGAACACTAATACTGATAAATCTCTTCCCACTCCTTTGCTTGAGAGAACACACTGCCTACCCAAGTTACCAAGATCTCTTCCCTCAGTTGCCAAAACACTACTCCAGTTCCACCTCAGCTGTGATGTTTATATACAAATTCAAGTAGATAAAGAGTAATTATTAAACCCAAAGAAGGTGAACTAGAAGGCTCTTGATACAGTTTTATTAACAAGTTTTGATAAACTCAACTTGGAGTAATTCCAAGAAACTCCCTCACCCCCTTTCTCTTTGCAAGTCACTTAAGGCTGCATTCACTCTCCTCTGAAAGCACTGTATATTGGAATCAGACAATACAAGAGTCATCTTTAGAAAGTAATGTGATTACTGCAGTAGAAACACTGTTACACGCTGTTACTCGTGTGTACTTCTGAAATAGTAGCTCTACAAAACCACTCAATGATCCAATGCAGCCAGTCAGAAACATGTAAACTCAGTAAATGTGACTATCATAAGTACACTTCCTCTGTGCATTTTAGCATTTGTTATCCACCAGCCTTTAGAACCATCTTCAACTTGACGGTGAGTAGCTTCCTACAGACAAGAAAATTTTATGTAGTCACACACAAGAGAGGCAATTTCACTTACCGTTGTTAGGACTCTCATAATTGTGTCTATGTGCCAGCGCTTGGAAGGAGCATATCTGACAAAATTAAGAAAACCAGTTGGAGCAATAACTGCCTGTCTAACACCAGCAAGAAACCCACCATCATCAGAACCTCCCCTTTCAGTTACTTCCTGGCCCATTGCTTCATGAGGAGGGACACCAATACTGAGGGAGGGCTACAACTGACAAACCACACATAAATCAGCGAACAGAGAAGAAATGAATTGACACATTCTCTCTTGGGAGCAAGCAGGGAGAGAAACAACACACAAGGTGTTTACAGTCGCAAGGATGTACCAAAAATTATCAGCAAGTAAAACAACTGCATACTTTTCAGCTGCAAGAAATATTCCAGATGCACAGTCTGCCTTGAACTCTGGTTCACAGGAATCTAGGAAATACAGTAACTCCTTCATCATTCCACGGACATTGTTCCCATTAACAAGAGCAAAACTCAGTTCCATTGCACGCCTAGGGCAAGAGACAGAAAACCAATCAAGTAACTTCACTTAGTGAAAGAAGAAAACAACCACCAAATCCAGCTACAAAAATACAGTTACCTTTTAATTAAGAAGAGATTAATGCTTACTAATCCTGTGAGAACAGCCCTCCACACTTCATGTGCCAGTATTTTCTTGTTCATAGGCAGACAATAAACATCCACCCTCCAAAAAATTAAGGGCGAGTGGGGCTATAGGGTGTTCTAGAAATATCTATCCATAGGTTAAAGATAGCTTAAGGCTAGTAATATCTTTCAGTCCACCAGGATTAAAGTCTGACTGTCCAAGTGCAATCGAATGCTGGTTATTTCTGACACAAAACTGTAACACCTAAACTATGCCACAACACACTTTCTCCAGCTTGAGGGATCCAGCACAGACCTGTTTCCAATTCCACATATCAGAGAGTCAAACACAGTAGAGACTTAAAATATTAACTGATAAGCTTTACTGTATCCTGTTGGATAAACCACGTAAGATTTCTAGAACCCAAGTTACCCTGGTGTTGTTTATTCCTCCTCATCACAGACATGCTGACACCACAACTAGTCAGAGTACTAGTTCCTTGCCATTCCTTTTTGTGCACATTGAGAGCTCAGAGGCTACTCCCTGGCCCTTCTACTTGAAGCTTCTGTAGCTGATTCTAGCACAGGTCTCTCATTCTTCTGACATTTTTTGGATGAAGACTGTCAACTTCAAATGTGATTGATTTCTGCACAACTCTTCAACAGCTGTATTAAAATGCATTAAAACAGGCTCACTAAACAACCCTGACTGATTTTTAAAATGGTATTGGGCACACGCTGTTTGTTCTCAAAAATCTGAGAACATCTAGACAGCACTGCTTCTCAGCATTTTCCTACTTGTTATTGTAGTAAGGATTTTTACAGAATGGTGAATTGTATATGTATTACTTTGCTTTCTACCCAACTAATACCCAGGGACTGAGAAAATACAGGTATTCAGAATTAGGGTGGAAATACCAAACTAAATCCTTACCTTTAAACATTCAAACCTGTTTAGTTGATGACCTATACCATTACTAGAACTGTTTCCAGCTCTCCAACTAGTTCCCAACTCCTTACGCCTGGACCCTACTGTGTTACAATTTTTCTATGTTTATGTTTAAAATTTCAGTCACTTTATAGCAGATATACCAATACTGCAGCTGCACAGGAGTACACGGTAGTGTTAATATCAGGCATTTATCTCAGCACCTATTCCTCACCTTCAGTCATATCACATATTTCATTTCTGTCAAAAGCTCTTAATCATGTAGTTTGATCAAATGAAGCAGACAAAAAGACTTGAATTAAATGGCAAAGCCATTCTGAATTACACTACATGGATCAAAGACTAATTGCATCAGTTACAAGACAAGGAGCAGAGGCCATGTTTCAGATAACCGAAACCAGGTATCATGTCTTTCCCTCAAGTCCTTAAAGCTTGCTACCTGGGGACTCTGACATATATCCAGTCAATATAATGCTTCAATGAAGACAGTGCATTGTCAGCAGCACGAGTGTCAGCATGGCAAAACCGTGCTCTGCTGATGGATCACTCAAAGGCTTCATCCTCCAACAGCACTCAGACATGAAGCTCAGTTGTTTGTAGTATACCCTTTTTTTTCCTAGCAGACACCAATAAAATGTTTTTCTTGCCTTCTACCCAAAACCTAGATGAGGCTTTGCTGTTCCACAACCTAGTCCCATGCTGGCTCTGACACCAAACAACAACAGCAGCCCAATTTGTTCAGCATTTAAAATACAAATTTGTGGTTTGGGATAGATTGCAACTGTAAAAATAGATTACAGGACACCCATTACAGAGCCGTTAAAAGTAAGCTTCAGAAGCAAGACAAACCCAATTTCTTTCATATTTTGCACATATTAGTCTGAGTGGTGCTGTTAAAAAAAATCTAAATCTGATGCAAAGATGGGCATAAGTTTGGATATATAGTGTATCTAATCAGTTTGAGTAGATGGAAAAAAAAAGAGGTTGAACAATTCTGAAGGTATGTTCATGTGATGAGTGCTCAATGAAATTCTGGCCTGTAGCAGAGAGATTCTACAAAATGCAACAGGAAAAATGCTGCTGTCCCCATCACTGCATGCTGTATGCTGCACTGAGCTCAGACCTTTCTTTTTAACTCAGTTACAGAAAGAATAAGGAGGAGGAGGAGAGTCCTGAAAGGAAGAACAGGGAATCAACAGGCTGAAAGACTCCGTTTAGAAGAGCAGCTTTCCATATAGTCTGGGCAAAAGTGAGACCGAACAGTTCAAAAATTTCCATGAGTGACAGAAACAGGAGAAAGTTACTATCATGAGTAAAAGGAACATAACTGAAGTAATGAGAAGAAACAGGAAGAAATTAAGACTGAGTAAAAGACAAGAAGTATTTCTGTAGTGAGAAATAAGGTTGCAAGCTTTCCCATTGCCCAGAGAAGCAGCAACACACCACTGTTAAATGACAAATGAACACCAAGAATGATAAAAGGTTTGTAAAAAAATTGTTAGAGCAATCAAGTCTGAATTCTACCACTCCCTAATATATCTAAGAATACATTATTTGGATGACTTAACACTGCTTCATGGCACTGCCTGTTCATCTGAGAAAGGAAAACAATGTGGAGCACATCAGAGTAGGTTTGATCATGATTATAGGGCACAGTAACTTTCCATCTCGCAGAGAGAACACAAATCTAATCTCCACTGATACTGCATTTCGGAAAAAATCAGGCAAACAGAATTTATTTTTTCCCCATGAAATGTAACAGCAGCTTTTCCAAGAAGATGGGTGGACATCTTCATTATCTCGTTTGAATTATGAAGCATATCATACCTTCACAGTAGTCTCACAGCTCCCCAGGATTATTGTCATTTTCCCTTATGCTCTGCTCACCTTCCACAGACAGTCAACCTCAAGAGTCTATTTCACTGATAATTTCATTACCTTTTAATGGAGACATCCAGATCCTTCAGGCAGTCCACAATGGTGCTTCGGTGCCGCTGTACTGCATTATGGTCTGTCTGCACAGTTTTCAACAATGACGTCAAAGCTACATATCTGCAAAAAGGACATATGTTAATCAGTAGCTAACAGTAGCCATTTAATTTCTATGCACAGACATTGTCCCCCTGCCCCAAACCTATTCTTATTCTGCAACAGAATAGGACTCTCTTGTACTTGGTAATGAATGGAAATCCTACAGGGGACTGCCGGGCCTATCTTCACAGGCGAGTTATCACACTAAACTGTAACATGCTAATAACACTCTGCTACCCAGACAAGCACCTGTCCCAAGCACCTCCAAGGATCTTACATGCAAACTAGCACGAGTCACAATTCCCAAGGCTAGACTGTGCAATCCGTATCATGATTTGCTATGCAATTGCCTAGAGATGGCATTCAATTCTAGCAGTTTCAGCAATTTTACATCCTGATTAACGGTGACCAGAGCACAACTAAACTCCTTTGTTGCCACCAGCACACAATCAGAAAAATCAGTCTTTGCCTAATTTGTCAGCTCTCCAATGCCAACTCTGATTTGAAAAGCACCACAGACCACTTGGGACAAGATAGGAAAAAAACATGGACCTGACTAAGAAATCACACCTTGAGAAATAGATCATACATTCAGACTTATCAGCTAAGAAGGGCAGAGCCACAGTTACAATTTGCACAGAGAAAAGAACCAAGAAAGAAGCAAGCTCAACAGCCACACTAACCCCAAGAGCAATGATCCCAACATGGTCTCACAGAAAAGTTTACTTCAGCATCATGTCTGTGCAACTGCTTCTCACATGTTTTAAACTGGGTGTTGTCAAAACACACTTTGTACCACTTACCTAATATTTTTGTCGTTGTTTAGTAAGAAACGGCCTAGGATGTTAATGGCTAAGACCTGCAGAAAAAGTTAGGGAAGATCAGTGATCTGAAAGTGCTGCTGGTCATCATCATTTCATGGCAGCTTCAAAGGCAATGTGTCAAAACTAGCATTATGGTTCTTAGTCAAAAAGAACTCTAGAAGCTGCCTAAGCAGAGGAAAAGCTAAGAGCCGCATCGCAGGCTCTCACTTGCACTCACGACATACACTCTGCAGGAAATTTTGCCTTCTAATTTTTGTTATTTTAAAAAACCCAAACACCCTCCCTCCCCACAAACAAGCATCCTTTCTGAAAAGGCTACAGTCTTATCTAGAGTCAGCTGCAGAGATGTGTTTTGGTGAAAGAACATTGCTTTATGTCTTCCACACAAATTACTCTAATACAATCTCCTAGTTAAAAAACAAAGGCCAAGGTAAAGGCAACTTACTCTCAGGCCACTCTCAGATTTTATGTCCATGATAGTCAGCACAGTTTCATAGAGAATGGCATTTCCCACATTTTTACTTGTTTCTGTATTAGTGGCAACCTGGAGAAAGGAAACAAAACAACTCCAACAAATTCAAAACAGATCCTCTTTGTGCTGCTCTGCAGAACAGGCAGTGAAAGTAACCAACCCCTACAAAACAGCACCACACTTGTGAACATGCATCTCTTTCAATAAAATTTCACTCAGCATGGCAAGCAGCTGTATCCTCACCAGTGCTGCTGAATCCAAATTAAGAAACAAAGAGAAAGTTTAAACCACTCATCAACCTTGCAGACCTCACCTGTGCAAGTATATCATTCATTGCTTCACTAGAATCATCATCATTTCTCCCTAGAATTCTTAGTAACCGCAGGATTCGTACCTATTTGATAAAACAGAGCAAAGAAAATAGCTTGGATGACAGTGTTTGACATGGGGTCATAGCAGCAAAAAAGCAAAACAAGCTGCTGATTTCCATTCTTAAGCAAAATGCTTATCCCAGGTAAGAAGTTTATCTACAAAAACAGGCTTTTGCTGTGCTTATTTTCTTCCCACAAGCCAGAATTGCTCAGAGTCTCCTCACTACCAGGCACAGCCTTCCAAAACCAGTATGTGCTGCTACTCTCTTTTGTCACATGTGATAAGGCACTACAGATGCTGGTTAAACTGAAGTAGGTGTCTCTCACTAGGGCAGACGAACAGCATTTGAACAATCAGCTCAAAAGAAGACAAAAAAAAAAAAAAAATCTTAAATTAACACAGGTGTGGAGGCAACCACCTCATCACACCTAAGGCTCAAAACACAGTCCTAGAACTAAAGCTATCTGTCACTGTTTGCATCAGTTCTTACCTGCAAAAAGGGGTCACTGATCCCAGACACATCATGCTCTGGTGAATATCCAGACATGATAAGGTTCTTCAGAATACGAACTAATTGGGGAACAAGCTGTGAAGAAGAGAGTTGTCCTATTAGGGTACTGTTGTTTCCCCACCCCCCAGCTTTGAAGCACAGGTCCAAGAAAAAATCTTGCATTTGAAAGCAAGTCAGTTTCTGGATTCATCCACAAAGTTCAACCTGCACACCTAGAGCTGATGCTGTATGAATACCTACATCTTGGCTAAGACACAACTAGAACACCAGTTAAGCTGGGACCAGAGCACCATATTGTATCTTTAAAGTAGTAAATCTACATTTGTGGTACAGCACAAGAAGAAAACCAGCCTAGTTTCCTCACCATCTCCTTTTGTTCCTAGCTTTACTCTTCAGGAATTACATACTCCTCTGAAAACGTGCATTTCATAAAACACACAAAATGAACCCTGAATTTCCTATATAGGCCCTAAAGAGAAAACCAAAGGGTGTTGCAACACCTTCCCTCTAGACACAGTAACAGACAAGTGGAGCATTCCTGGAACCCTTATTCACATTTTCTTTGCCTTCCAACATGCAAGAGTCATCAGGACTGAGGACAGAACAAAGGGAAACATTATAGCCATGGAGATTGGTCGAGGGCCACACACCCCCACCTCCTGGAGTAAGAATATCAGCACTGTAGTTGGACTACAGACACTTTTTGCAGCACAGAAAGTCTCTACAGGCTCTTACAGGCAGTTAAATAACTGTCAGTCCCGCTCCCTTTTGGGAATCACCCCAGACAGAACACAAAGCCCAGTTGGTGGTAAGAAGAAAGCCCAGGGCTACAGCTTGCACAGACACAAAAACTCAAAAAAAACCCCAAAAAGCGAAAGCAAAACAAAATAAACAACCACCAAACAAAAACCCCAAAACAAACAAAAAACCCAAACCAACAAACAAAAACAACATCAAAAATCCATTACATATTCCTCAAACGAGGGAAAGCTTGAGGAAAGCAGGCCAATGCTCACGGAATGCCACAACTGAGATTCAGAGTGATCACGAATGTAGAGGTTTAGTGACAAGACCATCACACAAAGACCATTAGACAAGTACAGATAATCTAAGCATGTGGCATCAATCACAACTGTGTCATTAAGAGGCACTGCCTCACAAGGGACAAACATCTACAGATTCAAGGCAAACATGCATCATCTAGAAGAATTAACTCTTACCTTTTCATTCTAACTCAGCAGGATTCCAAACAGATAAAAGGGACAAAACAAGACGAAGCAAGCATTAGGGACAGGTCAATGTTATACCATTCACAGCATAACAACTACAAGAAATAGTAGGTGCATTCTTTCTAGCTAAGTAAATTTTGTGGACTCAGCTCTCCTATCTCTTCCCACAACTATCACATCAACTGAGCAATTAGTAGCAGGGATGGTACCTACAAAATGAACCTCATCTGACTTTTTTTCCTGCTTTGACATTTACAATCAAGGCAAGGGAAGATGCATGCCAAAATGCTAAGATGCACCAAAGTATGTACAGTTTTAAATCCCTAATGTTATAGACAAGTCAAGGAAGAAAGTAAATTGGGCATGCAAATAAACACTGTTAAGAATTTTCAGAGGAGCAAATGGCCTGTTCTGTTCTACCAGCTTTGTTCAATTTCTCCTTCTTTGACCAAGAATTTAAAATTACAATCAAGGCAATTTTGAGACGCCCTTCTATCAGTAGTGTTTCACACAGCAATAATACTTTCAGCAGATTATAGCAAACAGCATAAGGAAGTCAGGAGGGTGATAGGAAGCAAACATTCCTAACCAGAGAAGGAAGAGTGACATTGACTCTCAAACCCTTAAATTAAAATGGAAAATTGTGTAGCACAGCATGCACCAGGCATGAAGTATCTATACAACTAGAACTTAGATGGGTGTTTTTGAACTGAGTGTATATAACTGTGTGGCTGTGGTTAAGGCATTCAGGTGTTGGTATAAGCTTCAGTTTTTCATCTTTGTCTCTATGTTTATTTCATTTGTGATTCCGGTGTCACTATGCAATTAGATACAAGGAGTGGGGAAAAACCTAAGGGACCATCAAAGACAACTTCAAATCTAACTCTAGGATGAGTTCTATACTGCACAATCCTAAAACTGATGTTTTGTAACTTAACCACTTACTGAAGGGGATTAGGCCTAGATACACACAAAATTCCCACATTTAATGACTTTTAAAAAAAAATTTAGCAAACAGACAGTATCATTAAATTCTTCACCCAATCAATTGTAAGGATTTTACTAGAAGGCCATGAATATTAACTCTGCAATATTAACAGTTCACACTTACCTTTCTAAAGTGTGCAAGCATGTCTGGGCTTCTCTCACACATCTCTGTGAGGAGGACAACTGATGTGTGAAGAACACCTAAAGGTGAGGGAATGGGAAAAGAAAAATGTATCTCCATTTAACACCATTCCACTGGCTCCAGACATATGATAAAGGTCACAAGAAAACAACAGGAAATAATTAAAAAAATATTCTTGAATCCAACATATTGTATCTACCACTACAAATATTTGTGCTTGCAGCTGTGTCCAAGGAAAAGCAGATAGCAATGTGCTCATGTCAAAGCTGCAACTAAAGGCCAAAAGAAGAGAGAAACTGGATTTGGTCTGCGGAAACTCACATACTAAACATAGATTAATGGTCATAGTGGGGCTACTGACCTCTAAGGTCTCTTCTAAATCCAACCATTCTGTGATTCTATACAAACATAAGACTCCAGAAGTATAGCATGTGTTAACTGCATTGTGGGTGTCAAGTACCACACACTTCCTGATTTTTTTTTCTGATTTGGGTAGCCCAGCTGACCTTATGTCACCTTCTGAAGAAGACCTCAGAACCCCATCTAAAGAAAGACTACACAGAAAGCATACCTCCAAACCTAAAAAGTGCCTTAGAGTCACTTTAGGCAGTGTATTGGATAAAAATCAAGCTCTTCCACCTCAGCCACTCTGAATAGTATCAAAACACAGTGAAAGCATTCCTTTTGTCACCTACGCCATGTTAAAGTCCTGTTGACTAGCAGAGTCATACACATCACTTCTTTCTAAATGAAATTGGCTTTCACTGCGTAGAAATGGAAAGATACACATTCCTTCCTTCTAAATGACATTTGCTTTCACTGCATAGAAACGGAAAGAAACAAATAATACAAATACACCTCTGAAATTCCCTCCAAACCAAAGGCTTAGATAGCAAGTGCACTGTCCTCTAGAGAATGGCCTAGCCTTGCTAAGTACAGTCTTGGCTATTACCATGGTTCTTCTCGTTCAGCAAGTTTTTGGTGGCTGGCAGGAACATCTCCATAAGTTCAGGCACCTTTCTGATGACATGAACAGCACACAGTGCTGCCTGGATAGGAAAAATACTTCTGTTAGTACACACTGCAATCACAAGAATAGCTGTTTTGGGAATATCGAGCACAGTGGGAACTATAAAAATCTTCATTATAAACAAAGGCCTGCAAAGTTTATGGCACATTTTTTCCATCCCTCTATTACAACTGCTACTAAACAGCATTCCAGAAGAGAGTTCATTTAAACTGGGGGAGCACTGAACTACAAACTAATACTCCCCCTACCAGTGGTTCATTTTTATATTATTCACATAAGAAGTGCTATTATCTGCACAGCAACTCTGCCTTTAATAAGTCTGCTTCAGCCTGTCTTCCTGTTGCTAGGAAGGCGATAATGCATTGGAAGCAAATAAACTTACTGTCACATTATGCATTATTTACTTTCCCTTGAATAGCACCTCCTTCTCCACAAAACAACTTCCTCCTGCAGGTGATGGGTGCTATGAGAAACAAAACTATATTTCCAGGGTTTTTTGAAAAAACACATGCCTATTTCTTCTAGAATGGAGAAGCTACAGGACACATTATTCCTTGCACCTGCCTGAGAATCAAGTGCTTCTTTCCAGAACACAGCAAGACCTCTTAGCATTGCTTTCTCTCCAGTCTCTCCCTAGATCCAGCCCTAAACAAAGAAGTGATAATGCATCCCTTCCTAAATCTTCCTGCTTCACACTCTCATCAAGACTTATCAATAAATAAATCTAAAAGAATGGGGCTGATCCCACTTTGCTGATATATGGCACACTTGCTGCAGGAGACAATTTGTGTTTCTCCATTTCCAGACCTTAACCCTTCAAGTTCTCATACTACTGTCACTATCATAAACAGAAGACATCAAATAGGTTCAAATCCTCAGGTATCAGCCTGCACTGTTAATAATCAAGGTTTCTCTGGACTTATCTGAGAAGATAAATAAAACTGGTGACCAGAATTTTGAGGTTAATGTCCATGAGGGGGCAAGTGTTCACATTTCCACCAATAACCTTACGGGAGAGAGTACAAAAATAGAAGCAACTGCCTCACCAATTGGAGGCTTGTCTTTTAGAGGTTTACATACATTTCTGCTATCAACAGACAGGGAGTTTTGAGCTCTGTCTTGCACACTGAGAAAATATTCACTCAGTGTGATCTGAATAATTTAGTATTCCAGATATTAGCAAGGTATTCAATCAATCTTGCATTTTAATCCATAACAAAGTATTCAAAAGTTTCCTGAAGTACCTTCTTCCTAAGATAGGAATTGGAAGTTTTGAGGAGCTTTTCCACCTCTCCTGCAAGGTCTCTGCACATTTCTGAGGAGCCCATGCAGCCAAGAGTACAAAGTGCCAGCCCCTGCACATATTGCGTGCTGTGATTAAGGTCACTGTAAAGAAAAACAACAAAAAAAGTCAATCAACATGCACAGAGAGAAACTGAACACACAAAAGAGGTCATCTATAGCTAGAGTCATCTAACCAGCTACACATGGCCCAGAAGAACTTCCTGGATTCAAGTTGTGTGGGAGCACAACTTGGGAGCAATAGAAGCTTTGAGTGCATGTACAACAGGGTTTGCTACTAATTCTACTTAAAATCCTCAATTAAAAAGATAAAATACTTGGTTCAACCATCAAGTTGACCTGTCAGGGTATCCAGAGATTGAGCTGAGAAGAGGGAAGACTATACAAAATTCCACTAAAAACAGTTTTAGTTTTGGAACTTGCATGCAAAGTACAGACCTGCAGCAACACTGTGGGCTGTCCCAGTTTGAAGATGTTCTACAACAAGCTTTAGCTTCTGCATTTACAAACCAAACAGTATAGAAAAACCCGTGTAAAAGTACCCTCTATCCTGTCCAAAAACCACGAACCCGTCCACTCACACACCTTGAAAATAACCCATACAAGAATTCTGTTTAGCAATTTTTCCTACTCATATGCCTAAGGAAGTTGTGAAAAATAGTCATTAAGAAGCTAAACCCCTAACAGGAGCTGCTATTCGTGAGGCTAGCTACCAATGTCACACCAAGCACAAGACAACATAGCTTCTACATGGCAATCCCCACAGCCTTTAAAATTGACTTCTACACCACTTTTCCATCTGTGTTTGATACTGAGGCCACCACAGCACCCAGGACTCAATACTGAACAAAGTAAAAAATACAACTCCTGGTTAGGAAGGCAAAGGGAACTAGGGACTGCAAGATGGAAGAGCTGAGGAAAGGAGCAGTTCCTAAACAAACACGCACGAGGTGCAGAATGGAAAGACAGTATGCTGGTTGTTACATCAAGAAGTTATGGCAACATGCAGATGAAGGAACAGGTAGCACATGCTACTAAATGGGTTGGTTTTTTGTTTCCTTCCTTTAACAATTTTTTGGCAGCTACAAGTACATGCTTCAAGAGGTTGCTTTCCTTTTTGTCTCAAAAATCTGGGTCTTGCTATAAAAAAAGTGAAAAACAATGCCATAAATCAAATCCCTTAATGTCGAGATAAAAAGACACAACAGCAGATATAGAAGCCAAAGGAGAAAGCAATATACAACTCAGGGAGATGGTGGGAAGCTGTCAACAACTCTTGCTCAGCTTCTGTCTGACCCATTTCCAGTTCAAACTCACTACACCCGTACCAAATTCACTGTAGCATAAACAATCAAAAGAGGTGTTAACCTGCAGCCTAGTTCTAATGGAAGCACCTCTCAAGTATGGCATTTCAGTGAAAGACCTTTAGATAAAAAAACTCATCTCCTGGACACTAGGTCCAAAGTGAGCAGATCCTCACGTCCACAGTTTTGTTATGTTTCTTTCAAAGCACTTTGAGGCCACAGTCTAACTGAACATCAGTACTTTACTTGCTAATATCTCAGAGGCCTATGTGCTAAAAGCAAATAATAATAAAAACAGAAACACTACACGCAACCTTTGGGTAAGTCAACCAGAACCCAGCTGTTCATACCTGCTTGAAAAGAAAACACACTCATCATCATCCACTAAACGATGATGTAGGAAAGTCCGTGTTTAACAATGCTTTGCTGAGAGAAAACAAGTATTAAAAAAATAGTAATTCCCTCTTGTCTGATTTCTGCAAAATGACAGCACATCCTAAGCCGCTGCCTCGCTTCCAATGAAAACCATTTGTCAGGACCACTTGGGCAATCTTAAAAACAAAGCAAGACACACAGCCTTGCTCCTTGACAACTCTTCAGAGCTCATCAGCAAAAACAAACACATACACAGAGGACTTGTTAATTATACATATGCCTCTTCCAAACCAATGCAATTTTATACTCTCTTTCCACTAAAGAAGTTAGACAGGATGGCCCAATACAGTGTACTACTATAACAGCCTCATTGTGGTCAACAACATACAACAACTTCAAGACACCAATTTTCTAACACAAGGGAAAAACCCTGAAGTACTCTAAGTACCACTGTCAGAAGTATACTTTCTGATCCTGAAACCTCAGAGCATAGTTTGATGGAGAGGTGGTACCCTTACTTCTTGATGCAATTGGTCATAAGAAGATGAACATCTTGTCTCTCATCCAGCAGCAACATGGCACCTAGATACCCAATGCGCTTGTCTGTGAATTTCTGAGATGCAATAAGTTTGAGGCACTCCAACTGGAAAAAAAAAAGAAGAAAAAAAGACATAATTAGCTTGAAACTACTTCTTAGCTAGACGAGAAAGAGTCTGAATTTTGATGTGTAGTAATTTACGTCTCTCAGAATGCACTTTCAGAGGTTCCCATTTTGGTGATGTGGAAAACCAAGAAAGGTTAAATAACCTGCCCAAAGCTCCAACAAAGCGAGCAGGAAGGTCATTAGCAGCTCCTGTGACTTGAAGTGGCCAGACACTGTTGGTCTTCCATAACCTCAGATATATGGGTTAATGTCAGATCACAAAAGTAAATGGTAACATATTGATAGAGATTAAGAACAAAACAGTAAAGATCTGCAAATCTAGATCATGTGTCATGTTTGATATGCACATCAAACTTTTGAACCAGACTTAAAACATTCCATTTATCTACTAGGGAGAGGATCAGTGTTCTGTAAGTTGCCAAAACAAGCACAGGTAGTGACAGGACAAGGGGTAATGACTTCAAATGGAAAAGGGGCAGATTTAAGTTAGATATTGGGAAGAAATTCTTGGCTGTGAGCATGGTGAGGCCCTGGCACAGTTGCCCAGAGATGCTGTGGCAGCCCCATCCCTGGAAGTGTTCTAGGCCAGGCTGGACTGGGCTTGGAGCAACCTGGACTAGCAGGTATCCTTGCCCCTGGCAGTTGGAACTAGATGACCTTTCAACCCAAACCATTCTAGGATTCTATGACTCTAAAAACATGTTTTGTTTATTATGATCTGTAACCAACTTGCTAGCTAGGTAAAAGGTAGATTGTCAGAGACAGTTACATTTCTGCACTTCTCTGTAATCTTTACTGGAACGCCTGACGTTTATCATGTGCATTCCAGTCACTACAAGTTTCCCTTTTGTCCTGTAGAAACGGCAACTGTGATCAATAGCATATAAGAGATTCCCAAGACAATATACAGTTTTTACCCGCTAATTTAAAATTTAATTGCTAGCTTGTTTTTAAATCTGACACTTTTTAATGAAAAACAAACAAAAACCATCAACCACAGAGACATTCTGACATTACTATGCACTGAAACGTTTTTTTTGTAACAGGTAACTAATCAACTATAATCTATGTGTACTTTCCTGATGGGAAAGTAGAGATCTGTCCCTCACAAACACTTCCTGTAAGTCTGCTTTACAAACTAGCTGGGGCAGCAAGTAAGCATACATGATAGGTTTGAGGAGGGGTCAGACAGAGCTGGCAACAAATCCATTGCAAAGGGGGCATGCACAGGCAAAGATACGGGGTGTCAGGAAAAGGAATTCATGACCCCAGCTAGACAAAGGCTTGAACAGGGCAACAAACACAGATGAGATGCATGAAACACACACATCACCAGAGCAAAGTTGCACAGTATAATGGTAAGAAAACTAAAGTTGAAGTGCCAGACAAAGAAAGTGCTGTGGCCTAGTCCTGGCAAGTTTTCACAACCACATGGCATTAGAACACACACTCAGCTGTTCAAGTTGTCGTCACATGTGAATGCCCAGCTAGTGCAAGGGTGGGAAATCGGTAAGAAAAGGCTTGAAAGAAATTGAGTTCAGTTTGCAAGGTTAAAAAGGGATGAAAACCTTGAATAAACACCTGTGAACACTAAGACCAGTCCTCCGCAAAGATAACTGAATCTGCACAAATGGCCAAGATCAACCAGAGAGAGCACGCAGAACACTAGATATCAAGACCTCATCTTTCCAGTGCTTTCTGTAAGAGAATAACGCACCTCTGAAACAACTTTCTTTCCTGGGTTTAGAAGATACTTATACAATCCTCTGCAAAAATGCAACATAAAATCGATGTCATCTAAGCTACAGGCTAAGAGCAAGCAAAGGCAGAAGATGAATGACTGAGAAAGAGCATAAGGAAACTGATGACTGAAACAGATACGCTAAGATACATTTCTAGTACTTTTGAATTTAAAAGGTATTAGTGAAATTTACTCCATGAAAGGCTGATTAGTTCTTGTTTCACTTGTATATAAATACATGGAAACTAGATTCATGCACAGCAATACCCTATCAGAAACACGATCAGTTGAAGCTCTTACTAGTACAATTAGTGGAAAAAATCTTGATGCTGTTATATTCATTTCACTCAAAGGAACAATTCAAATCTGCTTCATTACTACTGTAACAGATACTACTGGCACGTAACCAGACTACAACTTACCCAACTTTTACTGACATAGCCACTCTTCCAACTGGAAATTTTTTTGCAAATAGAAACAATACACAATAATAAAGTTATTTGACCATTTGTCCAGGCTGTCCAATGACTTCTAAACTTGCACAAATGGCCTTTGCACGTGCTCAGGAGACAGCATGCCATCCCATCATATCAGCATACCCTCGCTAAATTCAGTGCTCATTCTCATACTTGTGTACAAGATATCCCAGGTCAAAGTTGAGGAGCCCTGGCTTGGATAGAAGAGCGGATCAACCATACACTCCTGGTTACCCATACTGTTACCTGCAGCCTGCTTACAGCTTTAAGAAAGGCTGCAACACTTGTGGCTCTCCTGTTTTTCAGCAAACCATCTTTCCTGCATATTTATCTTGTCACTCTCAGAAGCTTACTGTCTATAGTGCAGGACTGTCTATCTGCAAGACTCCAGTACTGGAACAGCATGCGTCCTCAACAGGTCCCCAGCTCACACAAACTATACTCCTATACAATAGCACCACCTTGAAAGACTCCTTCCAGTGATAAGTGTTGAGGACATGCAAAGGTCTCTAACTCACTCACTTGGAGAATACTTATTAAAACCCCTTTTCAGCATTGGGCCCTATGCCCTCCTGAAAATACAGCTGATAAATTGCAAGAGAATCAAGGGCATTGAATGAAGTACCCTGCTCCCCAAATAGTCAGAATAGATGCTTCTTTTTGAGATACAGCAAGCCTGGCAATAACAGATATTGAACAATCTGCTTTAGCCTTCTTTCACTGAGAGTGAATTTACCATTATTAACCAAAGCAGAAACTGAAAACTATTAGATATCTGACCTAATCTTTCTTATATGGGATAAAATACTTGAGTAACAAGATAGAGAATTGAAATTTAAATAATGTTCTTAACATAAGCCAAACATTGAAATTCTATATGATACTTATCTGTAACACTTTTCATTATTCTTAAGGCTCCAAGATACTTTGCCTTAACTTTTGTGACAGGAAGTTTCTGTCTTGGACCAGGGAGCCTGGCTATGAAAACTGTTAAGAACAGAATAATACACAAATTCACTTGCTCTTTTTCAAAAACTCATTACCCTGAGAGAAGAATCCAATAATACAGAGGATGATGCACTTCATATACTATAGCAGAGCCCAGACTCGCTAACCCTAACCCTATGCAATTTGATTTCACTGGTTTGAGCTTACTGTTTCAGTGAGATGTATTAGAATTGGTAAATCCAACCACAAATGGATAGACACACAAGATAAGAAGCTACTTAAAGGGATACAACATTTGACTGATTTTAGCTTTATTGAAGACCTAGGTTAGATTACTGTTAACAGGACACTCACTGACTTCTAAACAAAACTGACTATGCCCCGAAGATTAAGCAAAGCTAACCTGAGCAACACTTTGTAGATCAAGAGCTTACATCTTCCTGTTTCCCTTTTCTAAAATTTGTCAAAAATAGCACATCAAAAATAAGCCAAGAGATGGAAAACTCATACCTGCATTCTCCATGTCACCTCACTAAGATAGGGATAAGGAACACCAACTTCTGATTGCCAGGAATAGACTAGTTCTTTTCTGCCTCAAATACATGGCTTTAGAAGGAAAAGAGTGTAGAACCTCCTTTGAAGTATGTGATATTTTTCAGAGACAGAACTCCAAAGTGCTTTGAACCAATCTAAAAATATCCCTATGTCTTGGACTGTGGTTTAAGCACTACTGCTCTGCAGAAACATGGACGGTGAGGAGGAGACAATAAGGCAAAAGCAGACTAACCCCAAGCGTCAAAACAAACTAAAAGCCCCAAACAGCAAATCTTACTAACAAAGTCAAAACTAACTAACATAGGTTCTCAGAACATATGTGAAAAAAGACCTCAAATCATCCCAAAGGACAGTAGAACCACACCTAGGAATGCTCTGAACAAGCCAATGTGCCCAAAACACAGTAGGT
This sequence comes from Lanius collurio, assembly GCA_020086605.1. Classification (NCBI taxonomy): domain Eukaryota; kingdom Metazoa; phylum Chordata; class Aves; order Passeriformes; family Laniidae; genus Lanius; species Lanius collurio. The sequence goes on along the minus strand of JACBWW010000023.1, from coordinate 10,656,395 downwards.
AGAATGGCTTACGCACAGAAGGCACTAAATTTTAACCTACCTGTCCAAAATGTGCAGGATATCCCAGCATGTGCATATACAGCAGCTTTGCCACGTTTCTGCATCGGTATGTGTTATCTTCCTCTCGGAAGGATGACCGGATAGCAGCACATTCCTTTTGGATCATCTCACGCTCTTCTGCCTGGGTTCTTGCTGTCCGGATGGTCCGGATCAACTCCCGCAGTCTGATGGGGGCTGGCATCCTCTGAGAGAAGAAAGAGGTCTGTAAAACTTTTACTGCCTCGACAGGCTTCATAATCGTCTCACACTTCCACATACTCATTTTTCTTTCTTACTCTACAATTACATAAGTAAAAGAATGAAGAAAACGTAGGCTACTTCAGCAGCAAGTTTAAGAGTAAACTTGAGTACAGTACCCAAGGACTTCACTGTACCTCACATCTGCTCTTCCAGAACATTAGAAATGGGAATTGTGCCAATTTGAGCCAGCTCTCAAGTCAACATAATGTGACTCCCCACCTAAAACAGGTAGAAACAGCACTCTGCAAGGTACTCTTATATTCACATCATTCGCCTCTCTCCAGAAAAGCCAGGCTCCAAAGAGAACTGATCCCAGAATCATGACAACTCGGGACAGAAGTCCTCTACAAAACAAAACTCTGTTTAGTAACTTGCACAAGATTTCATACAAGTGCTTCACATACTTCAAAAATCCTGCTAACTTGTGCCATACACACTTCCTTCTTAGAGGTACGAAAGGCAGCAGAAAAGCAAATGGAATAGCAATCCTATGTGTGTGGATGTTCCACAGAATCCTGTTTCAAAAATAAATAACTCAAGTTTACATCATCCTTTATTTACACCCCAAATAGAACAACCCTTTCTGAAACAAACAGGCCTGTGACATAACTGTCTGGCAGTACTGGTATGAAAGGTGTATACAAGAACACTCAGAGTAGTTTCACCTCATCAGATGGAATATTGAGGGAGCCATCTGACCCAGAGAGCAATTTAGTCTGCCAAGTACCTGTTAAGAGGAAAGTGGCTGTCAACAGAACCCAAACTTTAGTATTTATGTTCAACAGTTGAACTTTTTAGTTCATGCTCACCAAAGCTCACTTCTGACTTTCATGGAGCTCAGACTATACACACACCTTTACAGTCTTCTTTCATCCATGCCAGCCTGCGAACAGAACTGAGCCTTTCTGATAATAGGTATGAGACCAACTTGTAACAAGTTGCCATGTCAGTCTGCTACAGATGATGTCTGGATCACCATTCCCCCCGAATACTGTGTCATACATTTTAAGCATTGCCATATCAGAAAAAGATGTGCATTCAGGTGCTGCACTAACTGGCTTACACGATACTACAGAACAGAGAGGCTGGGACACAGAGCTAACAGGGAACTTCTTTGCTTGCAGAAGAGCAGAGAGAGATGCATGTACAAACAAAGATGGCCTAACAGTAAGTCAGCAGAAGGCAGGTCTGAGTCACAATTAAAAACTCATACATACACTAGGCCTCTTCAGCCAAACCATGTAGACTTCTTATGTTTAAGTTGCCCATCTCCATACTTTAAAGTTTGAATTTACAGAGACACAAAGCATTCCGTTTTGAAAATGGAAGAGTAGAGGTATTCTTCCTGCATAAGAAAACTCTGTCCCAAAATGCTGACATGTGTAGGATCAAGACTGTTGAACACATTAATTCTTACTCTTGCCTTGTCTCTCCATGTGAATTCACAACACTTCCTTGCATTACTGTGATATGAATAAATTAACGGTTGCTATGCACTCATGCCGCACTAACAAGCATAACAGAAATAGTCATGGGGAAGTAAGAAATCCATTTCCAGAACAAGCCCTTCCATGACCACTACCTTTGCTACCATGCCTGCACGAAATACAGTTGTGCATCCTTTCTGAAGGGGAAGAAAAGCAAAATGTTGTACGCAGCGCTTACAGGGTAGATGTGATATTGATGTATTTCTATAAAATGCCTTCTATTTGGCTCACTATTATTTTCCTGATAATTGGTAACACTCTGTGGAGTTCTGATTGCTACAAAGTGCTCAGCTTGTGTTTTTCACAACAGTATCACAACCTCAAAAATCTCTTTCCTGTGTGGCAACTGTCTGCGTTAAGTGCTGAATTTTTCAGCCTGGACTCACCTACTACACATGCATATCACATGACTCTAAACTGATTTTGATAAGCCACACTCTTGTTGGAAAATTGGGCAGAAGTTATAAAGATAAAAGTGCTACTGCAGAAATATTCCTCTGCAGTCTATAGGCAATAATTTCATAATCACTAAGATCACTCATGTGCAGGCTCATGCTGAAAAGGGCGAGTCCAGTCCTTTCACTGTGCTCACACTGGCATTCCAGGGACCATGCACCAACCCGCGCATGTGAAAAACAGCTTGCCCCCTTCCTCCCAAAAGCAGTCCTCAGACACATCAGCGTGGCTTGTGCAAAGACAGGCAGCAGTGAGAACATGCGGCTTTGGAGAGGAAAAGAGGTGAAAGGTTCACTCCAGCATGAATCCAAACATATGCTATGGCTCTGCATCCTAGTTAAGCTTACCTACAACCTTGCTGTTCCTGAGAACATAAGGAGTGGCTACTACAAGTCTGGCTATTACAACCACGACTGACTCCTTTATTTTAAAGAAGGTGTTCTTCACAAAGTTTTTTGAACACTAATACATAATCTGCAAACAAACTGAGGTTTGCCAACAAATTGTTTTGATACCACAAGTTGTTTTGTTCCTGCTCTGTATCTGAAGGTTTACAAACTGCTGAACACTGATATCTGCAGCCTGTGACTTCTTTCCCTTGGCCAGTGGACCAAAAATTCTCTGTAGGTATGCCCATGGAAGGCTTCAGCATCTTAAGTTTGGCCCTGAACAACAGAAAATAAAAGGAGAGGCTGTGGAAACAGCTCTAGTCAATAGAAAAATTAAATACAACAATGCTACTAGATATATGAAGTACAGCTTTCTATGAATTTTTTTTGCATCCTTCTCCAGTGTTTACGCAGGACTTCCTGTCTCACCGAGACAGAACAAACTGAAGATCTAGTTGGACTTCACCTAAACATCATTCAGATACTGAACAAAGTGAATAGTCAGCACTTACAAATGCCCTTGGATAAATAAAGGATTAGCAAGGTACAACTGAGAAGGGAAAATAATCTTTACATTTCACAACCACAGAAAAGCAAGCAGAAACCAGCATTTTAGAAAGCAAAGACTGACAAATGAGACTTGAGAACCAATTTCTGAGGCTACCTGGCATTCTCACTTGTGTTACAACTCAAAACAGATATGCAGACAGTCGAACCTGAAGGACTGACTAAGAGCAACTGTATCTCACACACACTTCCTGCCTGATGAGAACAGAACAATTCAGAACTGCTCTGATGGAGGACAACATCAAGGACAAAACACAAAGCTGTGATTTATTTTCCAATATTCAGAACTCCTATCCTTGTGCTGCAACTACATACTTTTTTTTTAGTCAGTATCAAATAATTTAATTTTTAATATACCTCTGAAAACTTCCCATACAAAAGGTTTTGCATCTGTCTATGTAAAATAGTGTCTCCCCCTCACAAATCACCTTACAAATTCATCCCTGAAGCTTAAGTTCTTCTTGTGTACACTCTTTTGGTATTTCAATACAATGTAATTCCCATGCAACACAGCATGTTGTGTTTTCTTCCCCTCCACAAGAAAGTGTTCTCTTAATAGCAAAAAAATTCTTGCATCAGGTACCTGTTCTTTGCCTTCAGTGACTTTAGGATTCTTCTGCATGCTAATATATTGGAAATCACATATCAGTTTTGAGTTTCAGACAATTTCAAATAAGCGCAAGCAGTAGTTACCACAGATGCGAAGAAACTTTGGACATGAGAACACTTACATTCAGAAACATTATAGAAAAGACTAAAGTTTACCTAGTCTCAGCAATTTCAAAGCCTATTATAATGCCAGCAGACCTTTAATGCTACAATGGGAGGACAACCATATCATCTAGCAACAGCAGACAGCAGAGTTTCAGCTTAGCTGGTGCCCAAGTGCTTCTCAGAATTTTCTCCAAATTAGCAAATCTTGTTCTTCAGGATTAGTTAACATTTTTCACCAGTACAGACACATCCTTTTACTCTTTGCATATTAACACAAATGACAAGGCAGTTTTAAGAAGTAGTTACCCAATTCCTCCTTGGGTCTGCAGCAGGAGTTTCCTTCAGCCATTTCTTTGGTAACTACAAGCTCCAGAAATCGGGGATGATCTCAAAAGACTTGAAAAGAGCCTACTAGTTAATATTTACAGTATCTGGTAGAGTTGCATGCAGAATTCTCCCACCTTATCTGATCTGTTTCCCTGCTCTCATTTTGAAAGCCTTGCTCCTTAGAAGAACCTACTATGAAGAATAAAACTTCTGAGAGAGTTGGATACTTCACTCAGATTAGTTCAAGTTGTATAGGTAGATGGTGTTTAATCTCCTTAGAAAACAGAATTACAGCTGTTTTCCTGCAATCCAGAGACTAGGAAAGGTGCCACCTCAGTGATTCTCCCTCCTCTGCTATTCAGGAATCCTTCCCCTGAACCAATAAAAGGGCATTTTCTCTCTTTATGAAACTCATTCCTATTATCCAGAAGTGAAAAAACCCAAACCCAATAATCTTAATGTATTAAAACACTTAGTTTTCATTCAAATTGTGCTGATAAATCACTGGTTTCTTGTCTTTTATGGTCTGTTACTAGTGAAGCTTGCCACATTTGAAAGTTAAAGATTTACTCAACAGGCCATTGTACCAAAAATATTTGAGTACAGAACTTTACCAGAAGTCTCTCTCAGAATACAGTCACATTCAAATATGATGAGTCATCTTTTATATTTACAACATGCACCTAATATTCCCAAAACCCACCTTGAAAATGCTCAAGTGCTTCAGTCAAGCTATATTCCTCTATCAGGAACTGCGCAGTAAAGACAAAGGGTAGTCCTTAAATGTTGAATTGAGAACATGTCCTCTGTAAACTATTTAGAAAATTAGCTTACGTCTAAAATATCTAATGTGTCTCTAAGACAATAAAACTTAAAAAATTAGGAGCTGCTTTAAAACTTCTTTAGGACAAATTATCAGACATTTAACATTTTAACATTCTGTTCTTATTATTTAGCCTTGAATTCTGGAAACATTAAGACATAAAGGCCATCAAAGTTAATGAAATTATTCACAGATGAGGTCTACTGTTTAGGGAAATGGTCTGAATTTTCAGTTGTAGTGCTATACATACCAAGTTACAGCTTTTCCTGTAAATAGCATTTCTGAACTTCGTTCTGTCTAGAAAACATCCCAAGCCTGAAGAAGCATACATTTCAAACACATCTAAAATACACAACTCCAGTTGCTCCACCCCATGCGTAAGCAATCACACTCCTCAAGCAACCACAGTTGTTGGGAAGTTACACAACTGAAGCCAGACCTAACTCCCAACTGAAATTAATAGCAGAACTCCCCTACTTGCTTTGGTGCAACTGAATCCAGCCTAGTACATACGGGAGCAGAGGATATGTCCAGACTTCATGAAAGGAGTAACTGCAAATGTTGACACCCAACACCATTGGCCTCAACTCCACACTGCTATCAGTAGGCTTCCCATTTCTATCAGACACTTTAAAATAAAAATATATTAGCAGTAAAACCAGAAACATACTCTCCAAGTAGAGATGAAGGGGAGAACAAAAGAAAAGATGTTGGTATATGGTCTAGTATTACCAATATTTATACAGAAAACAGTAAATATTTAATCAGTATAACTATTTATACAATAAGCACCAAAGCAAGGAGCACCATCATCATCAAGAAGGGCAAAGGCAACACAAAAGTTGAGAGAAAGAGCAACCAACCATGCAGCATGCTAAGTGGAACAATCTCTCATGAGAATGAGCTATTGAATACAATAGAGAACTAGAAAGCAACATCAGAAAAATCACAAACCAATTAAGTCAGCAGGGGGCTTCAAAATGTTTTCTCATAAGAAAAGGCATCAGAATTACACTTTGCTTTATGCACAGACAGCTGGAGGAGAGTGGGGCAGGTCAAATAAGAAAAGAGCACCCCAAAACAAGAGCTAAAAAATAGTCTCAGAAGCAGAGATGGTCCCACTTCCAGTTACATTGAAAAAAAAACCCCACCAACAGGAAATGCAGCACAACAGTATTCAAGAAGCAAGGCACAGTGCTGGCTCAAGGGCTGACAGGAAGAGGAGAGGCAGGACAGAGACTGAGGATGTTGCACACATCCCACCCAATCCCACTGCCAAACAACTGCAGACCCCTTCCCACTCTCTGCTGACCGAGGCACAGTCCCAGAGCACGACTTGGCACTTCAGATGAGGTATCCCATTCCTGCACAACTGTGCACATACACCAAACCCAGCAACTCCTGAACTGCCTTCAAAAAACACACTGAGCTCCCAATCAGTAGAAACATTAACCTCAACAACTGCCAAAAAAGAAAATAAATATTACCTTTTTTTTAGAAGCTTAAAAATGTAGGGAGAAGAATTAGCACAGTTATATGGCTGATCACCCCAAGAGATGCAAGCAGAATTCCAGATTTTCTGGCTTCTGTTTCAATCCGATACTTCTGTTTCCTTTTGATACTTCCATCACCACTGACCTACATTACCTTTGTATCTATCACCTGCTTCTAATTTCCTCACTACTTTTATCTATGAGGTAATCTGGCTATTTTACTTCCTGCTCACTTTTCTGCAGAGTTAAATTTCAAATTAAAAAAAAAAAAAGTCACTACTTTGTCACAAAAAAACCCCACACCCTTCTTTGTCCTTGCTAATGCGAGATGAAAGACAAGATGCCACATTTTTACGTTCATTCACATAAACTTTCCAACAGGCCACATAACTTCAGCTATGCCCTAGAAGTTCTAATCTTTGATTTCACCTATAGCATTTCTGCCAAACAACAGGGGTACAGGTACTAATACCTGTGATATCAGCAGATTCGTTTGTACTCACATTACCATAGCTCTGTTTTTCAAGTTACAGCCTCATCATATATTTACCTATTAACTCCAAAACTCTCCTCCAGTGAAGTAATGCTCCTACTAAGGAAGAACAGACTCTTTTCCCCAGAGAACAGCTAAGTATTATGTAGAACAAATTAGCATCACCTGCATTCAGAAGAGTTTGCTCTATCGTTAAAAAATACAATGAGATCAAACAACCCCATCCCCTGAAGTTATACACTGCCAGCTCACAAATACAAATATTCACACTGGAGAGGCACAAGCAAGGTTTACTGAGTGCTATCACTTTTACCAGCAGTAAAGATTTGCGTGAACCCTCACACTTGGAAAGCTGAAGTTCCAAACCTGAACTGCACTAACCACAGTGGGCTCTGTGTGCCTGAGAGTAGCCAGCCTGGACTCCTGTGCTACTGTCCACAATGTTCTCACACCACGGCCTGACACACTCACTAATCTCATTGTACAGTGATGCCACTGCAAAGCATTGTACACAAAGGAGCTACCAAGAATCAGAACATTTCTGTATCCCTTAATCTCTCACAGGTCACTACAAAAGTACTGCAGGATCTCTCCATCTCTACCATGCCACCATCAGGAAAAGAAAAATCAGCAGTCACAGGAACAAAAAAGAAAAAAAAAAAAAAAAGTAAGGAAATGTTGGGGTTTTTTGTCATAAAAGGAGGAAATCTGAAAGTTATCTTATGCACTGGAAACACAAAAGCTGGATCCCTTCACAAAACAATTACCCGAGACTTACTTTTCCCTTCTCAAGAAACAGGAATTAAAATACCTTTTCCCTCCTTCTCCCAGCACAGAAGAATGGAAGGGTTCACACCAAACTCCTCAGAAAGAAACCTACAAAATCTCCTGCCTTCATTGAGCTCTCAAGTGCTCAATAAATTTTCAAATCCTGTGCCAAACCCCAGAGTGCACACAAGTAAACAAAAGAAAGAATTTGGCAACAGAATGTGATATGCAAGCAAACAAAGGAAAAAACACCAAGTGTAGTTTAGAGGAGTTGTACTACAGAAATGGGTACAAAAAGCTGCTATGCTCTATCACACAGAAGTGAAACACAAAAAATGGGGGGAAATGAAACAGCACAGATTTCTTGCCATTTCAAATGTAGGATGCTAGGAGCATCCCTAAAGGATTTCCCTGCATTGACAAGGGAAAATACACATATATTTTACTCTGTTTAAGCCACTGTAGACCAAACACCTTTTAGCCACACATGTGACATGTCATCCTCCCAAAGATGTTCCACTGGGATTCTGGGCCCTCCCATTAATATTTCAAGTATCAGAAACTGAAATTTGTCACTCAGCATTTTTGCACATCACTTATAATAAAACACACATCTGTTCCGCCTGCTAACTTTAAAAACAATGTCTAGTAGAAAATAAATTACAATTTATCTTATGGATCATGAGAGAAGAGAACTCAACCAGCCCTGAAGAAGAGACTTGAAGGCGCCCTTAGAGACCGGCCATCAGACAGCATTCACTGCAAATGCCTTTAGCCAGACCGAATATCGCCCGCTTCCATTAAAATCCATGAACGGTAAGGTAAGTACTGCAGAAGCTGTAATACTGGGAGCGCTTGTGCAGCCTTGGCAATAGTATACCGAGAGAAGGACGGGCACAAGTGCCGGCTGCTCCCAAGACGGCACCGGGCGACAGGACGAGCCAGCTCCTGAGGTATGCGCTACCGCTTCAGCCGCGTGCTGCCCCCGAGCTCCGGGGACGGGAGGCCGAGGCAGAACCCGCACCGCCGTCTTCCTGGCAGGGAACAGCCAGGGCGGGCACGGAGCGCTCCTAGCTCTCGGGCAGGAGGCCCCAGGGCGCAGGGCAGAGTTCGAAGCGGGCCGGACCGCCGGAAAGAGGCGACGGCGCCGGCAGAGCCGGCGAGAGGGCACCGGGCGGCCTCGCGGATAGTGCAGCCGAGACCCAGCCGCGGAGCAAGAGGCGGACAGAGGCCCCAGGACTCGCGAGACCCCAGGCGACGGAACCCGGAGGTCAGGGGAGGCCTGGCCTGGGCAGCGGAGGCCCAAGTCGGTCCCACTCACCAGGCCGGTCCCTGCAGCAGCAGTGGCGGACAGAGCCGGGCATTCAAAATGGCGGCGGCGCGGCCGCAGCACCGATACCGCAGGAGGAGGTATCCGCGCGCCGGCTCGCTCCCCGCGACCCTGCGGGCTCTCCCGGCCCCGGGTGGGCGCGCGGCCGCGCCAGATTCGGCGGGAACGGAACGGGGATGGCAAGAGGGCCGTGCAGGACCGCCGGTGGCTGGGCAGAAAATGCCTCTCGCACTACTTCTCTTGGCGGAAGCACCCGCGAAGCTGCTCTTACGAGCCTAGGTGCGTCTGCACCGTGGCAGTCCCTGATGACGTCACAAGGGGGCGGTCCCGGCACCGCGCGCTCCCCACGGCGGGGCCGGGCGGGACTCCTCGCCCGTGTCCGCGGTTCCGGGGCCGAAGGGGCCAAGCCCCTCCCAGCCCGCCGAATCTCCCACTGTTTAAATGTCCACCGGCGGGGGGGACAGCGCAGTGTGCGGCAGTAAACGAGGCGTCTCTGGAAGGGGGTACAGAGCCACCCCCGCCCCAGGCAGCTCTTCTGTCCCCATTTCCAGAACTTTATACCACATTAACGATCACCGAATGACGAGGAACTGCCCTCCGCGGAGCCCAGTCAGCAGCGCGGGACCGGCCGGACACTGCGGGGGTGCGAGAGAGGGCACGGGCACCTTCAGACCGAAGGCTCCCGCAGGGGAGCCGGGCCGTGCTGCCGCGGGGCCCACGCTCCCGGCCAACAGCTGGGGCGCGAAACCAACAAAAGCCGCACGGCGCCGCCGCCAGGTGACTCGCGCTGTGCGGCCGGGCCCCGGATACGTCCCGCAGGAAGGGCCGGACTGGGCCCCGAGAGGACGCAGCCGGTTGCCACGGCAACGGCGCTCCGGATGCCCCAGGACGCCATCCGGGCGCGGCGGAGTCACGAGCCCTGCTGACGAGTGAGTAGTTCCGGCGGTCGATGCCGCGTCATTGATATGCGACGCGTCATCACTGTGCGCCGCGGGTGGGGAGGAGCCGGTCCGGGCACCGGGCGGGCCCGCGGGGCCGGTCCGGGCCATGGCGGGTGAGCCGCGGGCACAGGGCGGGCACCGGGAGGGCCCGCGGGACGCGACGGGGCAGGGCGCGGCGCACCGCAGCGCAGCGTGGCCGGGGTTTTGGGGCCGGGGTTGGGGGCGGCGACCGGGCTCGGGCGTCTTCCGTCTCCGGCGTCCCGACCCTGGGCTAGGGGCCGTCGCCGTGCCCGTTCCCGGAGCTGGGGCTTGGGCCGCCCCCCGTTCCCGAGGCCGGGACTCATGGCACCTTCTGTTCGTGGCACAGGTGAGGCGGCGGCCGGCGGTGCGGATCCAGGAGCCCGCGTGTGGCAGCCCCAGTGGGTGCCCCCATGAACGAGCGTCGCGGCCGGGGCTGCCGGGACACCGCGGGGCGCCATGAGAGCGGGCCACGAGAGGAGCCAGGAGTGTCTCCCGCCAAAGAAGCGGGAACTTGCCGCCGCCAACACTGGCACCGAGGTGGGACGGGCGGGGGGAGCCCAGGGCTCAGGCGAGGGTCCCGAGTGGGCCCGCACGGCCGGGCCGGCTCCTGCCACACCGCGCTACGGTCCCGGCGAGGCTCCCGAGGCGGCGGCAGGGCTGACGGTGGACCAGTACGGGATGCTCTACAAAGTGGCAGCACCGTCGGCCACCTTCTCCCCCACGGGCCTGCACCCTGTGGTGAACGTGAGCCCCTTGCCCCCTGCCTTCAACGTGACCTCGCCTATCATCCAGCACCCGGGGGTGCCCTTCTCCTCCATCCACTATGCACAGATCCCTTCGGCCTCCCTGCAGCTCATCGGTTCCCACTACACAGTGCCCTATGCCGTCCCTCCTGCCTTCCTGCCTAGTCCTCTCCTGTCTCCCTCCACCAACCTCACCGCCCCCCATGTCCCCCACTTTGTGCCATATGCCTCCCTGTTCACGGAAGAAGCTGCTCCTTCCCCCCAGACTACCTCTCCCACCCACAGCTTCAACAAATCCACCTCTGCATCCTCTCCTGGGCAGATGCAGCACCGTGCTGCGCCTCAGCCACTGGACATGGCACCAGGGAGAATTCCTGTTTATTATCAGATGTCCCGCCTCCCACCAGGGTATTCAGCCTATGAGGCACCTGTAGCAGGTGGGAACCCGGAGTCTCCTCAGCACCACAGTCAGCTGAGCTCAGAGGTGGCTGCGGCCAATGGTGGGCAGAGACCCCTGGAGCAAAGTGTGGTCAGGAGGCCCAGCGAGGCCGTGGATTCTGCCAGCAGTGCAGCTGAGGACTGTCTGCCCCCAGGGGCTGCAGCAGGATGTATGGGTGATGGACAGTTCCTTCCAGGTTACCAGATGCTGGGAAGAGAGATCTCTGTGCCTACTCACAGGAGCACCCCAGATGCTGATCTGGAGGTTCAGAGGGTAGTGGGGGTGTTGGCATCTCAGGATTATCATGTTCTGGCAGCCCAGAGGAAAGATGACCCAAGCCCTTTGAACCTTTGCCATAATATCCCTGATGGGCAGGGAAACATGCCAAGGAACAGCACAGACAGAGCTGCACCTGGGAACAGCCAGTCCCGGAGCCCATGTGGAATGTCCCCTGAAGAGACTGTCAGACAGAGACAGTTAACCAAAGGAATGGTGATAGCCAACGGCAAGCCAGTCCTTGTTCCCGTTGGATCTGAGCCTGTCAGGTCTTCCACTTCAGAAGCCCTAGTGAGGGAGAGCCCAGATGCACAGGCTCGAGGAAATGTGCTTGAAAAGGAGCTGGCCCAGTTGCAGCCAGCCAGCTCACAACTGCCCTCTCACTTCATGAAAGGAGCCATCATCCAGCTGGCGACAGGAGAGCTCAAGCGGGTGGAGGACCTGCAGACTCAAGACTTTGTTCGCAGTGCGGAGGTGAGTGGAGGCCTGAAGATCGACTCCAGCACTGTGGTGGATATTCAGGAAAGCCAGTGGTCTGGGCTTGTCACACTGCATTTTGTGGTTGGGGAGCAGCAAAGTAAAGTGAGCATTGATGTGCCCCCGGAGCATCCCTTCTTTGTGTATGGCCAGGGCTGGTCCTCCTGCAGCCCAGGGAGGACTGCTCAGCTCTTTGCTTTGCCCTGTCACAGGCTGCAAGTGGGGGATGTCTGCATATCAATCAGTTTACAGAGCATGAATGGCAACTCTGCTTCTCAGGCCAACTCCCCTCTCACAGATCAGCTGGTATCTGCTAGGGAGAGACTGGAACAAACAGCTCAGGGGCCCAGAGAGCCATCTGACAGAGCTGCTGAAAGGAAGAGCCACACAGATAGAGCCAACATGGCCCAGAGCTCACATGCAGAATCCTCTCAGCCTGAAGCTGGCAGTCTGTACAGTTTGGCCCCAGGCTTCCAAAGATACAGCGTGCATGCAGAGGAACCTCGGCCCTCTCTGCTTCGCCCCTCTTTCATTCCCCAGGAGGTCAAGCTGTCTATTGAAGGGCGTTCGAATGCAGGGAAGTGATCCCTTGGAGGTGTGAGCTAGGGCAGCCACAGCAGGTGAGCCTCGCCATCAGGTAGAGGAATTGCACAGACTCTGTCATAGGCTCACCAGCAAAGTCTGATCTCTGCCTTGCAGGAATGGCTCCATTCCAGTTCCATGGCTGACCAGTTCCTCCTGGGGAGTCAGGAGGACTCCAGTGCCTCAGGGACCAGCGACAGGCTAGCTGGAGTGGGGAGTAGGGATGTTCTCATGATTGTGTGATGAGAGCATTCCAGAGGCTGGAGGCTGGGGCATTCTCCTGCCTCCTGGGATAACTGACTCCCTGCGGGGCAGGGGCCAAGCATTTGGGGCAGGTAGAGAGATGAGGAGGGCAGACTTGGCTTAAGGCAGAAGATAAAATTGCTGAAGATTTTATTCCTCCTTTCTCATGATGGGGAGAGATAGGTCCCCACTGGAGTTTGGGGGCTCTACTCCCAGTATCCCCTTTCTTCACACATGCACTTTAAAAGGACCGTTCACCGATGGAGCTCTCAAGGGCAGGATGGAGGTGCTTCTCTGGTGGTTCTGAGTAATGTCTCTTCCACTGAATCCAACTACTCTTTCTTCTTGCAAAGAATGTACAGATTTCAATGAATCACAGAAATTCAAGAGGAAGGACCAAAAGGATAAGTTTGGGTGTAGGTGAATAGGGAACTTGAGCACTTGGGATGGGACACAAGTTGGGATGGGAGATGTCTGTTTCCTGCTATAAAGTCTATTTAGTTTTTTGCCACCAAATCAAATCTTCCCATGTTAATAACTTTCAAGAAAACACCTCCTGAGTTTATGGCTTTTGCAGAGGCTTAACCTAGGGATGAATGGGGTTGGATTTTTTTTTTTGTTTGGTTGAATTTTGGTTTGGGATATTTTATTGGGGTTTTTTTTGGTTTTTTTTTTTTTTAATATGGAGCAAAATACATCCAGCATTCTCTAGGGAAGGATGAAAACGTCCTTCTTCTGTGAGAAGACCAATGCTATTTTGTAATTAAGTCAGAAAAATATTCCAGATGGCTAATCCTTCCCTGCAGGCAGTTTCCTGAATAAGCTCTAGACAAGAGACAAGTGTTTGTGCATGTGCAGACAAAGTACAAAGTTTGTGCTAAGTACAGTTCTATGATTAATGTAGGGACTCTAAAAATATCACGCATCAACAGGGCATTTTGGGGTGGTTTTGTGCTAGTTTTTCTGATACTTCTCTTTGGAGTTCCTCTGTAAAACAATGTGGTAAAATCAAGAGTAGTCTTTTTCATGGTGAGATTTAATACAATTGTGTATGAATACCTCATTGTGGTGATAACGCTCTATTGAGTGAAGGCTCCTGTAGTTACACTAATCCGCCCTCTTTGATAGTGTGTCACGACACCATCTCTAATTGCTCAGCTAGGATAAAGAATAGTCACTGTCCTGGTGAGAAAACAGTTTTCACTGACTTAACCTGGGTTAAGTATTCTTTGTGTTCAGGTGCCCATCTCTGTGCTAGGACCAGGCTTTGGAGAGGGCCTTCCGTAGTGTGCAGGGTCCTGACGGTCAGCATGCTGTTTCTGTCTCCCTGCTCTCATCTTCCTGAAATCTATCAGATGTGCCTGACTCTTGGGGCACCACTCCTCTCTGTCACAGAATGGTGTGTGTCAGCACCTCTCCTTGCAGTGGTGCCGTCTCAGGGCTGTTCTGCACTCCCCATGAGTGTGTCCTGGAACTGGTTGGCTTCTGCTAATGCATGTGTATTAGGCAAGTTAGTCTCCAGAATGTCCCTTCCATCCTGGCCTCTGTCCTGTTTTCCTAGCACATTGCTAGCCATTTCTATTGCCTTTAAAATGCCTGCACCAGGACAGGCCTTAAGGTGAGGTATGTGCTAACCATGCCTTCAGTGTTTGTGCCTCATGGGGTTCTCCAGAATGAGAATGCTGCCTGTATCATGTGTAGCTTCTCCCAAATGACACACTACGTTTGGTTTCATCAGCTGCCTTTGGGATGTGTGAAGTCACGGTGATGCTGTTGTGGGAAGATTCTTCCTCCTCAGGTGCAGCAGCTGTGGGAACAGATGCTGTTTTCACAGCCCCATTTGTCAGTGAAGGGTCTACCTGGGCCCCTTGGTCACCTGGAGGTGTCACAGCTCCTGCTGACTGGACTCTCCTACATAAAACTCTCAATTAGTGTTGGTAATTAGTACTTAATGCTCAGGATATCTGAGGTGTCTGTGGCCAAAGGCAGGAGGCAGAGCAGCGCAGGTTCTCATGCCTGTTCTTTGCACGGTGCACGCAAAGGAATTGAGGGCTGTGAAAGGCACTTGAGAAAGGGATCTTACATACATATGGCATGTGAATGTAGAGGGGCTGGTTACACCACAGAGGCAATGCCTGAGCAGCTGAGGGTGCAGAGCCCCTTTTGTGTTTCTGAACATAGGAGTCTGTCTTAGAGTGAGGGTTTTGAGAGCTTGCCTTATACCATGTGTGTTACTGTAACTCCTCGATCTCAGCTGCGCTGTGCAGTGGTCTGAATGGGCAGTACTGACAAATGAGGCAAGATGCTGTGTGGCTTAAATAACTTTGTACTGTAGGCAGCTGAAGGGCTGTGAAGGTGCTCGCCCTGTTGTTTACCTGGCTGCTGACCTGGACTTTGGCTTGCTGCACCTCTGTTGAGTGCAGTCCTGAGCTCTGTGGAACAGGCCAGGGTGAACTGGACCTTGGTGCTTTTACCCAGACTCCTGTCAGTCCCACTGCTGTGGACGTTTCAGCTGCCAACTCTTCCCTGGAAGCAGTGGTTTGAAGCACAGCTCATGACGGGGGACTTGAGATGAAGAATCTGTGTATCTGGCTGCTTGCCCCAAAGGGTGGGCAGGAGGGGGCCACTGGCAACTCTCCAGCCCAGCTCAGCAGTGCTGGTGTCACTGGAACCTGTCCTTACTGGGCAGGGCCATATGGCTTAGCACCATAGTGCTACTGAGGCTCTCCTGGGACAGGAAGTGTGTAAGACAGGCTCTGCTGCAGGGAGTGTGTGAGACAGGCTCTGCTGCAGGAAGAAAGGCTGTGAATGAGCCCATGGAGGAGTCTTAATTCTTAGGTTTACAGGGAAAGGAGGAGATAAAGCCAGGAAGACATTGCAGAATGCGATGGTTACCTGGGCTTTTCTAGTGTGAGGTGTGACAGACTTCTCACAGAAATACACCATGTTCCTGTTGCTGTTGTGAAGGGTAGGAGAGCTGTGGTCTGTCCTGCCTGGAGGAGGAGGAGGTCTCCTGGCCCTAATCTTATCCAGCTCATGCTCTGTAGCAGGAGTCTCTGGGATGCAAAAATGGCTGTCTGTAGCCATCTGGCCCATCCCATGGAACATGCCTGGGGTTAGCTGTGCAGCAGAGCCAAGCCTGTCTCTGAACCTGTGCATTCACAGCAACGAGCGCTCATCACTATCAGACTATGCAGAGGAAGCTCTGTCTGGAAGGAAGCTGCAGAAGCCCCTCTGCCTTCCCCTTCCAGCTGCTGAGCAGCTTTTTATATTGCACTTTTCACATTAAGTGTCCCTGTCCCCACCCCACACTTGAAGTCACTTTGTCCTGTAGAGAACTAACAATCCCTGATACTCAGAAAATATTGTAAAAGAAACTATAGCAAAATATTGTAAAAGAAACTACAGCTGGAGTAGCCCAAACGTTAGTTCCTGCCCGCAGCAGCACATGTGCCTTTCCCCAGCGTCACTCACAAATGCTCCTTGTCTTTCAAGATGTGCTAGAGCCTGACACTTTGCAGAAGCTGCTGAGATGGCTACAAATACAGTCTGTACAGTTTGGCCCAGGGTGTTCCACATATACTTTAAAATGCTGATGGTCCAGGCCCTTCCATACCTTCACACCTGTCCATCAAGGACAGAATTGCCCCTAAGGTCCTTCCAGGCTGCTGCTGTCCACCCTGCCAACACGCCCCTGCACACTCCAGTTGTTTTTGGCTTTCATGGCACCTTAGCGCCGGGGAGGGTCTGCTCAGAGAGAGAGAGAGAGAGACATGGGGGAGCTGGCTGGGCTGCCCTGAGGCAGAGAGATGTTTGTAGATAAGTGCTGACCCCTCGCTATAACCCCCAGTATATGGCTATATTAACATGTAACCGATGCAGTGTATCTAAAGCCTTAGAACTTAGTCAGGTGCTCCCCTCCAACTTTGTCCCTGCCACTTTCCTTCTACCTGATCTTTAACAAAGCATTAATAATTCTAAGGATAATCTCTATTTTGTTGTGCTTTTTTTGTAACTGTTTTAAATAAATCAATTTGTACTGTATATTTGTACTTTGGTGAGATCCTTTTTCCTGTTTTACCATTTTAAGTCTGTATTTGCCTACAAACAGATTGTATTTTTTATTGTTAATGCTTTTATGAATATTGCATTTAACTTGTTGACTCTGTAAACACAGTATATATCTATATACATATATATATCTATATATAAACCAATAGCTTTTCCTTTGGTGTTTGAGACTTTTTGCTTGTCTGCAGTATCAGTGGTCATTAGCTTGTGGCTCCTCTGGATTTACATAGTGATGGGGAGACTCATGTCAAGGGCAAGATACATGGTGACAGATGGATTATAAGCCATAATTCTGTGTTTTCAGATACTTTTGTGTTATGTGATCTCTCCTGAACCCCTTGGCATAAAGATAAGGTGTCAGTGATGCTACAGGGAAAGTTCCAGCTGCAGGTTACAGAGTAAAGGTATATCTCTGCTGGGCAAGCAAAACACGAGGTAGAGCAAAAGCAAGTATTGCCAGAAGCAAACTGTGGGTTTGAGTATTAAAACGAACAGAGGTAAGGATAAAAGTGAGAGATCAGAGAACAAAGGAGGATATGAACAAATGAACATGGAACTGAACAGCTCCTTTACAGTGCCTTTTCCCAAAGAGAGAGAAGCAGGGATGGCTCCTGGGTCTCAGTTCTACATGATGAATGAATGAATGTCATGTTGAAACAGCTTTTGTCCAGGGAGGAAAGTAGATGTTGCAGTGGCAGGTGGAGAAAACTGTAGCATCCCCTCAGCTGGCTGTGAAAGTGGTTCATTATTGCCAGAAAAATGCAACATAATGCATTTTGAAGGTAACTGTTTCAGCTAGGGCTTTGAGGGACTGCAGTTAAAAGTTTTTCAAAACAAAAAATGAGGAGGAAATGAGGGGTTTAAGTAGTCAAAAGGTTTTGCTTCTTGTTTTAACTTTACTCTTCTGATCTCAAGTAGCAGTCTTGTGGTGACCGTTTCTGACATAAAGAGAAACAGCCATCAGAGAGAAAAACAGTACTTCCCAAGGTGTTTGGACCACTGTTTGACTCTAGAACTTAACTGGAACTGCTATGGAGGTAACAGGGGTTTTCAGGCTACAAAACAGAAGTGTGGCACACTGGCTTTTGGTGGGCTGATGTCTGAAAACCACGAAGCTACACTGTGCATTTTCAGGTGCTCATCCTTAAAGAAACCAAATTATGGAGAGCGTACCACTTCTTTGCCCTGCCATGAGTCCTTCTGTACCACTGCTTTTTGCCTTTTGCAGTTTAAAGATGCCTAGATATAATTTCCATAGTTGCACAGTTTTGATTTCTATTAGCTGTGGGAACCTTCTCCTGTAGGCACAGGCTATGATCACATTTTGCGTCCAGTATGTCTGTGTTGCTCTTGCACTGGGGACTCCAGCACTGGACACAGGTCTCCAGATGTGGCCTCACCAGCTCTGAATAAAGGGAAAAGCAAACCCGTAGAGTCCTAGAAAGTGACCTACTCTATTATTTACCATTCAGTCAAGTCTTTGACTTGCAAACCTGAAATGCTGTTTTAAGTGAAAATTAACTTGTAAGTAAAGCAGCAAACTTGTTTGCTATTTGCTTACCTTGGACAGCTTTTCTTTCACTGTTTTTATGGGGTATCTTAAAACAGGACCTCGGGTTGCTTCGTTTTTCTATGGATGCTACTGCAACTAAGTATGTAATAACATTGTTAAAAAAAAAAAGGGTGCACACAGGCATTTCCAGAAAGACATCCTCCTTTGTTTCTTTTTTATGGGCACAAACTGCAAAGGATATACTCCTGGAGGACTTGTGGACTATCAGTCTTCAGCTCTGTAATTCATGCTGCAGTAAACAAGATCCTTTTTTACCAAGGTGGGTTTCTATAGCTTCCTGCCCAGTCCGAGGCATGCTCAAACCATTCTGTTCAGGCTCTTGGAACGGGAACCTACAGGAGAACTGCAGCAGCCTAGACCTATTTACAAGGCAAGGGCCCAAAAATAGGACAAAGCACAAAGAAGGGGACTAATACTTGTGAACATTAATTTATTTTCCTTCTGTCACAGGCTGTGACTTGGCCCCCAGAGCAGACTGTATCCTCAGAATCTGCTCCCACCAGAGCTGCTTTGGCAGGCATCTCTCAGCCCTGTTCTCCTCCTGGGTTCAGAGGAAAACCAAAACCACCTGTCAGGGAGGGTCCAGCAGGGACCCACAGCAGCCTCCTGAGTGTGGAAGCCTGCTAGTGCACATGTGGCAGGTGCAGCAAAGGCAGCACAGTTCTTAGCTGTGGTTTAGTGCAATGCACTGTTGCTCTGCTCCTCAAAGGTCATTTTGCCCAGCAGCTGGCTCTCCAGCTCCACATTGCTCACTGGCAGCTGAAAAAAGTTCATCTCAGCTGCCAAAGCAGCCATGGCAGAGGGATCCTGGCCAAACTGTGCCCGGAGCATCATATCCATTTTCTCCAGGCGCCGCTTGAGCCTCTTGGCCTCACGCTCCCGAATGAGCCGGGCTTGTCGCTTCTCGGGGGTCTCATTGGCGCGTTTCAGGCGCATGGCTTCCCGGTCCCTCTGCAGCCGCCGTGCCCGCTGCTCATCTGTCTCCTGCATGCGCTGCAGCCGCTTGGCTTCCCGATCCCGCATGCGCCTCACTTCCCGCTCCTCAGGTGTCTCGTTGTCCCGCCGGCTCTTCTTAGCTGTGCGCTCCCGCTCCAAGCGCTGCAACCGCACTTCCAGGGGCTCATTCTGGCGCCGCAGAGCCCACTTGCGCATGCCGGGGGTCTGTGCCTCAAGCAGCTTACGGTACGCAGCGCAGTTGTTGCACACCAGGAGGACGCCCGCAGGATACACAGGGGTGCAAAAGGCAACATCCTTGCCCTCAGCGCTGGAGGGGCCCTGGCTCTGTGGTGCTGGCAGCCGATCTGCACTGAGCACTTCTGGCAGCTTCTCACTGCAAGGCAGGACAAACAGAGTCAGAGGCTTGGTGCTGTGGGCAGAGTCCCCATCTCATGGGCTGCTATGAACAATGCTTCCACTACAGCCCATGGCAGAGGCCTCTGCTAAATCATTTGCCCACAGATATGTCTGAGTATCTCAAATTAAGCACTAACCTATCCAGGGTAGGAAGTGGATTAGCCCAGAGCAGTATCTGGGTTGGAAGAGTGCAAGAGTGGGAATAAACCAGCAGGCTGCTCCTTCCCATCATCTCTGAATTTCTCCTTTTAGCCCCATTCCACTGGTTAGTAGATAATCTCCCACTAGGCAGGACACAAAGGAAGAACATTTTGGTCTCTGCCTGTAGTCCTGCTCTGGACATGATGAACACATCTGGATAGTGCAGCCATACTCCAATGGATTGCTGGGCAGGGGGAAGGGTGGATTCTTCTCCAGTGACTGGAGCCCATAGTGATTTCTGCACTTCTCTAGCTCTGCACAGTGCTAAGAAAGACCTTTTTACCAGCACAGCCTGCAGACATCTTGGCAGGGGATGCAGAGCTGCAGACAGGAAGGGATCAAGAGAATCTCACTGGGGGTGTTAAGCACTGTCCTACAGGACGCAGTGGGTCCAGTGCCACAACTTCTGAGTCATTCAAGGCAACCCACCTAATCTTTAATGTGGTGCCCTAGCCCACTCACTGGCCAGGGTGACCCTGACCTGTTGAAGGTGGCGTGGCTGGTGAAGCGTGCTCCACAAACTGCACAGTTGGATAGCTGGTCCTCTGAGTGGATCAGGAGATGTCTCCCAAGGGATCCTGGGGAGCTGAGGGCTCTGCCACACACAGGACACAAGTAGCTCTTGGCACTCACCACCGCTCCAGTGTGCTGCAAAACAACCACTCAGGTGGTAGTTACACATTGCCCAGCTCCCTGCCCAGCCCCAGGCATGTTCAAACCATTCTGTTCAGCATCTTGGAATGGGAACTTTTTACCGCTAAATCTCCATCTGCCATCTTTTAGACCAATCTCAAGACAAGAAATTTGGTGTGTCACAGGTGAAACGAGGAAACCCCTTTATGGCTCAACTCCAATGCAGGAGAAAAAATTAAGGCCAAAACACTTGGATTGTAAGACCTGGCCTTTGTTTTCTGAAATGCACTTGAGGAGCTGCTGGTGCAGGATAAAGCATGACTCGATTAATAGCAAGGCAGGATGCTCGTGAGGAAGCACTTAGATAGAGACAACTGTTACAGGGAAGTGGCCAATTCAGTTCTGCTTCATTCCTTCTGCTACAGACTTTGATGTGCTATGAAGAGAGCACTGACAACAAAACCTAAGATTTTACCACAGCTTTCTTGCAAAACTGGAATAATTTTGAGGAAGAACAGCTATTCTCAAGGGTAATTACAGGAACTGTAATGAAGTATGAAATAAATGATCAAGAGGAAGGTTTCTTATCTCACTGATATAAAAATTGCTTCTGTGTTTAATTTGAAGGAACTGTCTGGTTTTAGCCTGAAATACTTGCAGACAGCCTTGGCATACAGTTGTGTTTTCCAGATCTGTAGACCAAGGCCTTGCTAATTCTTTCCCCTGGCCACCCTCTGGGCACAGTTTACAGCTGTAAACTTCAGTCACATCCTAGCCAGAAGCTCAGCTCTGTGGCTGTAAAGACCAGAACAAAGTTACCCTGTGCTTGGAGTTGTTTCTGGATTTGAGGCTTCAGGCCAGAGACATTCCACAGTTTGGAACTATCCCTACCTGGTACACATGTGCAATGAGTTGATCTCTGCTTCCACACTCCAGCTGGCAGAGGGGGCATTGTGACAGTCCCAGCATGGGCTCAGCGTTCAAACTCTCAGGCACCTACAGGTAGGAACAGCCACTTTGGTGTAAGGCACACAGACCCCCCATAGACACACTGCCCTTCCTTAGCTCCTCCCAATGCTGCCAGCAGATCGAGTGCCCAGTCCTGCCAGGGCTGGTTTGGGTTCTTGACATCTGAAAGAAGCCTCCTTCTGTAGCCTCTGAGCAAAACTCCTGCATCTCACAGAGAGGAGACAGAGGCCTCACAGCCTCACTTGCACACAGGCTCTAGAAAACAGGGCCTGTTCTGTGGTAAGGGGAACCAAGCACCAGAACCAAGGGAAGGGGACGCACTCTGCAAACATCTTGGCCAGTTTGTGCCTGCTGTCTCCTGTTCCAGGCAGCCAAAAAGCTCTCATACTCTTTCCTCCTGCCAGGAGACATTGTCTGGAGGAGGTGGGAGGGAGACAAAGATAAAGAAACATGATGGGGAGAGGAAGTGTTTAGACAGTACCCTTCTCTCTCCCTGGAGGCTATGCTGAGTGCAGAGCCAGTACACACTTGCCTCATTTTCTCTCATCAGTGGAGTTCTGGCCACAGGTCGTTCCGCATTTTCTAATTCCTTCTTCACTTTCACCATTGAGCCATCTTCCTCGGACGTATGGGAAGAAACTTCATCCTGAGTGGTTTCCTCATCATCGCTGCCACCTGAAATGTGCAGAACAGTTATACCAAGTGTAAGGGTCCTGAAAGCACCCACAGGCTTAACTGTCCCGACCAGCATTACAAAGGGCCTCTACCCACCCCCTCCAACTAGAGGTTGCATTTAAACTCAGTCTAGGGGGGGCATGGCCTCTTACACTGCCTTGTTTGACAATTGCCAGACCTTCAGCCAGACCTGTTGCTGTTCCCACCCTGCACTGGTGAAATGGGACTGGGTCCCATGGCATTGTCCAGTCTGTGCTGTGCTGGTCTGGTCCTTAGGACAAAGTCCTGCACTGGAGCAAAGGGCTAACCTGGAGGAGGAGCTGGGTAAGATAGTCCTCAGAGAATGCACATACACTATGCAGCCCTCAGCATCACCCCTTTCCAGAGTCTCCCCAGTCTACTACCTTGCTGTTATTGGAAGGGGCAGAACTCACTGCTGCTGGAGTCAGGCTCTTGAAGTGGATGAATTGTTGGCCTTTGGTCCCCAAGAGCTCCAGGAAAGTTGTTTTTCATCATGGCTTGGCGGGCTTGCTCCTCCAGCCCTGCAAAGACTTGCTCCCCTGGCAGCCACAAGGACAGAGAGTCAGACTGGTGCTGTTCCATTGCTTCCATCACCAAAGTTTGCCAAAAATACAAGAGGCATGGGGCTGCTCACCTGCACTGTGCAGAACCTCTGGAGTCACCTCTTGGAAAGCACTTAGGTCACTTCTCTGCTTGCCTACCCTGCCACACCAGCCTCTGGCACCTGCTGATATGAGTCCAATGCCTGAGTGTAGAAGAGTCTCACTAGTGGCAATGTGCAGCACTAGGCTGCTGTCTGCATACTACGTACATTCCACTCCAGTCACAGAATACCTGTGACCCCACATATCTGCCATAAATAGCCAGGTAGCTTTTGCTGCTTCCAAGCTATCCACCAATATCCTACAGCACAGTTTAGGGTGCTGGGAAGAGGGACCATGACAGTATCCCAAATCAGGGATAGTACTGTATAGCTCTTCTAAATTATTAAGTCATATTCCCAGCTATAGCAGGCATTTTGCACAAAAATAGCACCTTCCTAAGTGCCTGATACCTCACCTGCTCTCCACAGTGATACCAAAACTAGGGGTTGCCCTTGCCATGCTCTGTCACGCTCTTCTGTCCCAGGAGGGATGAGGACAAGCTGCCCTTACAGCAGGTGTCTATGCTCAGAGCTGGTGTTCTCCTGCGTATGTGATAGATAGAAAACTACCTTGCCTTGTCCAGGAATGGCTCTTGCTAAAATAAATCTCATTGGCACTTCATGTGCTCTAAACAGAAACATAACAGAATGAACCTACAGAGCTGAGATGCATGTTTACAACAAAACAATTTGTTTTATTAAAAGCAGCGACCACTATCACCTCAGCTCAATAGGAGATGGCAAACACCTTGAAAGAAAGTAGTTATTTGTGCTCTGAATGAAAACTTCTCACAGCAATCCCTGCTCAAAGAAGTTTTGGTTCCAGAGAATAACAATGAAAGGCAGCCATTCATTTTCATATTAAAGCAAACAAATTGTTCTAGGTGTAGTTGTGATTTACCTTTTCCAGTGGATGAGCTGGGAGGCCTAGGAAAGGTGCTGAAGTTCCCAGCAGGCTGGCTTTTGGATTGCATTTATCAACTGATTTGTAAGTGCTCAAGAACCATTCAAAGCACAAATGTGAAAACATCAAGGAAAATGCAGCGCATTTTTCACACAAAATCAAGACATAACTTTAAGATAATGTTACCTTTTAGCACAGGGCCACAGCTGGCACCAGTATAACCAGGAAATTGAATTCTCAAGAGAGAGCACCAGTCCTGTTACAAGGACAGGTACATTCCCACATGCTGAACTGTTCCAGCCAGTGTTGCTCCATGCTCCCACTGACACTGCCTTCCTGGGGCTCACCTTGCAATTTTGGCAGGGCTTTAAAATGCCGTAATTTATGGAAGATTTCAAAGACCTTCAGAAATTTCACGGGGACTGTGGGAGAAGAATTGAACTTCCCACTGTCCCCATGGAGGTTTCCAAAAGCATTTGAAAGCCCTTATTATTCTGTTTCAGAAATGTGAGAAAGGGTTCTGTAGAGATTTGAAAACACAATCCATGTGCCTGAGGAGAGGTGCTGAGGAGCACCAAGTCTATTTGTCATTGAAAGCAGCAGGGACCATCATGACTGCTGTGACGCCCTTTCAGAAGCCATTCCAGCACTGAATGGTTTTCGTGACCGGGAGTGCTGGTTTTTATATCTGGACGACAGCCTCACATTGGTGGGACTGAGATACAGACTGTATGAGCAGCAGACACCACAGAATTCCAGTGCCCTCTCCAAAAAGCAGAAACCCACAAACCACAAAGATAAAAGTCCATAGACCAAAAAAGCATTGCAAGAGAAAGAGAAAGCATGGTGAAATAAGGAAACCTGCAGAACACAGGACAGATGTAAAACTATGGTGGGAGATGTGCTGCTACCTTTGACAGAGTTCCAAAACAGAATTCCCAAACACCACTGAGGCTGCTCGTGGAAGCAATTACATGCTTCTTTTCCTCCCCCTTTTCCCTTTCAGACAGATTACACTCCCACTGAGCAGCAGTCTGGAGCCCAAAGGCAGGGCAGGCTCCTGCTCAGCTATACAAACCACACAGTCTGCGGGATTTAAGAGCTGGGATATTTAGCAGAGGTGACAGAGGAAGGAACTCCTCACATAAGGAACACTGGTATCAGCCACAGTAACTGAGAGCAATTGTGTGTGCCTCTGTATAACACCCCCAGATCCCAGTGAGCATTGACTCAGCACAGTGCAGACAACAACCAGTTTACAGCCAGCAATGCAATCTGTTAACCAAACCCGTGCTGTTAGCAGGTGACGTCCTGTGCATCCTCCACAGCCTGTATCTAAAAGCATCACGGGACTGGGAAAGGCAAACATGTAAAAATACTGTCTCCCACTTGTACAAAATTTCTTATATATTGTAATAATGTACAAAAGAACTTAGGAACGAGTGTCCTGATTATCTACTGATGGACTAAGTTCTACTTTGATGAAGCTTTAGAGCTTTAATGTTTGAGAGGTCCAGGGTTATACTTTTGATGTTTCTGCACACACATGCTCACAAACAGACACACCCCCACCTCCACCCCACTTTGGGTATGCTTCCATTCATTTAAAAGGGGAGTTAAGACAGGCAACAGCTTAAGAATCACTGCTGTAAGTAAGAGATGTTACGCTCAATAGTGAATTCACAGACTCTTCTCCAGAAGTTTCTTTATTAAATACAAAAAGGGCTGCAGGCTGACCACAACACCAAAACAAGTCACTGTAGTTGTTCACAAACAGCTAAAGATGTAGGACAAGAGAAATCACACAAGTGCCTCTGCTTTGTAATCCATTCTCCTCTCCATACTGCTGTGAATGAGGGGGATGCCAAGTGAGCAGTAGTGGAGGTAGGGGATGGCCCTGTGGTACTGTGTAACACAGACAGGCATGACTGCTAGGGTCTGCTGAGGTATCAGCCCTGAGCCCTTCCCTCCTTGAACTGGATAACTCTCAGGTGTTCTGGAAAATAAACACAAAAACAAACAACTCCCACCCCAAAATCCACAAAACAAAATCCAAAGGAACTGCATCATTCCCCTGCCTTCCTTCCTAAACAGAAAGGTCTCTCAGAGATGAGTCAGTTTATTCCCTCCTTGTACATCAATTAAAAGTCCCTGTTCATGTAGGTCTTCTCTGTGTTCCTGGACCTGAAATTTGCAAGTCTTTCCACCACTGTGGATCTATTCCACCTGCCCCATGGCTATTCTGGGTTGTCCACACTGCTGTAGTGGTTACTGAAATGAAAAACAACACAATTGAAAGGGTTAACAATGGCAGTCCACGGAGCCCTTCAGAACCAAGGGATTTGATGCAAGTAACATTTCTGCTCGGTTGTGAATGCTGGGTGCTACTTCTTGCAAGATACTTTCCCTTCAAAATGGGAATATTATAGACAGCAGAATCCAAGGAACACCAAAGAGCACAGAATATGTGTGTGTTAGAGAGAGAGGGAAGGAAATAGAGGATTAATGGGATATTGGAACCATGATAAATAGAGCTCAGAAGCAGGAATTAATCTGACTAACAAAAGCTCTTCTCCAGAGTTCTAAAATAAGCATCAGTTGCAGAGGGCACAAGCAATAGAAAGCAAAGCAGCTTGTGGACAGCAGGGAGAGAGAAGTGCAGGCTAATACCTGCAACAAATTTTGGCAAGCACAAAGACAGCAAGTGGTCCCTGACTGATGGGGTGACAGCGCAGTAACAGATGAATTGCTTAAAGAGTTTTTAAACTTTTATACTGCATACTCTGGGAGCAAATAAAGACCAAATTGAATCAATTAAGGTATCTCCACACAAACAATCTAACTGCATTTTATTTTTCATCAAGTATATTCCACTATTACTGTTCTAATTGTGAGCACATTGTCAGGTGTTTTTCATGCACCACATTGCAAAACAAAATTATGTTCTTAAGAGCTATTTATGTGCTGCAGGGGAAATGACTACAATTAAAACTGTGGGACTGGCCATTATGCACAGTAAGACTTTAGTGATAAATTTTACCACAATTTTTATCATTGTTTAATCATCGTTTCAGTATTATTTTGAATTTCCTTACACTTCAACTTCTATTTAAAACTGTTCTGACTTGTAACCATACAATCTCCTAGTTGGTTGCTCTGCTTGCCAAATGAAGTGATTCTGTCCTAAGTGAGGACAGCAAACCATGTCGTTGTGAGAGCAAGGTGAAATGGGGGTCATGCCATGCCTGGAAAGTAATCCTGGAAAGAAGAGATGCCAAGCAAGCCAGGGAGAAGAGATCAGCAGCTGTCACGTGCTCTAGTGAGTCCAAGAAGGAAGAGAAGATGGAGTGGCCATGCAAAGAAGAAGTAGGCACCATCCTCCCATCAAATTTGTCCAGTCATATACGCACAATTATATTTATGCAAATCCAAAAGGCACTTCCCCAGCCCCGAAGCCTGCCAAATCAGATCCCAGCTGTAGGCAACTGCGTAAAAAGTTGCATACCTGCTGTCCCTTTCATTCCTCTCCTCCCAACCACTGCAGTCCCTGTGAAGAAGTCCCAGTAACATGTCTGCTATGTCTCATCCTGACTCATTCTGCTGGCTCACCCTGTTCTTGGAGCTGATGCTCTCTCCGATTATCCTCGTCAGGGCACTGCACGGCATTTCTGGGCCCTCCAGACACACAGCAGGCTAGGTAAACAGAGAAGTCCCAACGATTTCGTGTTGTTCATCATAAGACAGACAAGATTTTCCATCCCAAGGGGAAGACATCACCATTGACAAGTTTCTGGTATCTCTCGGTCCTTTTATTTTCTTGTGGTCCTACTTGCTGCTCTTGATGGCTCCTGCTGAATAGTTGCTCTGTAGCAACATACTGCATGTAAAGGAGATGAACAAGTTCCAGAATTCCTCTCCATGGCATACCTGATGCTATAACTTCATGCCCACTGGCAGCATGTTTGTCAGACTGCTTCCCCCAAAACCAAGACTGGAGATACAATCATTTGTATTGCAGATAAAAAAGCAATGTTCACTGTGAAAACAGTGCACAGCTGAATTTTGTGGTGTGTAGAGTTTTGTATGTGATAGTACAAGCTTCTGAAGAACATAACCCTTATGCTGTGAAGTGCAGAAATGCACCCAGCTAAACGCCATGGAAACTCTACCTGCACCATTAGAGCTGCTGTAGCCCTTGGTTTCCATACTCAAGAGACCCTGACTCCAGCCCAAGGGAGACAGCTTAAGTGCATACCTGACATAAACCTGAGGTCAATGGCAGCAGTAGTACCCAGGCACTCTCCCAAGCAGAAGTGTGTGGACAAAAGGCACGTTACTGGCATCACAGGACAAAATACCAAATTTCTCTAAGAATGACAACTCCAAAGCCATTAATGTACTATCAGGGAAATTACACCTATACTCTCCCCACTGTGGAATCCAGCAACCAGAAGCAGGAATCAGAGAATACAAGCAATGCAGGTGCCACAAGCCACACTCCTTGAGATCCTCACTCTGGCCAACAAGGACAGCTCAGCTGGCTCTCCCAAGCTGCCCAGCTAGTTGGGCTGCAAGTCCCAGACAGAGGCAGTTCTTCCCAGTGCACTCACTGAGTGTGCAAGGTGTCAGCTCCAGCACAGTGCTTCCCCTAGCACAAAAAGCAGCATGCACAGATGCCTGTTGCATACCTGTGCACAGAGGCAGCACACAAACACACAGACATGCAAGGCAGCAGCACCAGCAGTGAGGCAATGTTAGGGCTGCAGCACTCAGCTCTGTCTCATACTCCCAACAGCTACTGCAGCCAGAAATCCACAGGGCCCTCTCAGCAGCCTTGCTCTCACAGGTCTACAGAAGTGGAAACTTGTTCTCCTAATTCCAGCCCAAATTCCCAACATGTCTCTAGCCACAAACCTGAGTATGAACAAGGGCATAGTTTCAGGCCCCTCAGCTTCCCTTTGCTGCTGAACAGAAGCTATACATGTGCAGTTTCCCCTCTGCAAAACCTCCATCTGTGTCTCCGAGCTCCACTGGTGCCTGGCTGTAGTCTGCCCACAAGAAGTGCTGATGTACAGCATCTTCAGCCCTTCCACTGTCAAACAAATGCTAAAAGAAAGTCTTGGCAATGCTGGAGAAATAGAGATCCATCTTACCACCTCAGCTCAAGAATGATCTGGCAGACAGCATGTGTTTGTCCTGTAAATTACTTCGCCACCACCCTTCCTTGATGGCAAAGAGCAAATGGCTTTATTCCATTATCTGGTAGGAAACTGAGGTACAGTGAGCTTAAGTAATATGCCAAAGGCCAGTCAACTCACTTTGTGGTAGGATGAAGATCAAAATCCAGGACTTGCTTGCTTTCAGCCAGCATGCTCCAACCACCTTGTCTA
Source organism: Lanius collurio (assembly GCA_020086605.1). Lineage (NCBI taxonomy): Eukaryota > Metazoa > Chordata > Aves > Passeriformes > Laniidae > Lanius > Lanius collurio. Next base: position 10,627,093 of record JACBWW010000023.1, on the reverse strand, counting down.
GAACTTCCTTTGCTACCCAAGACAGGCCAGAGTCCCGAATGCATTTTCTAGTGTTCCAACTCATACTTTTGAATGCAAAGCTCAGCTACAGGCCCTGCACATACACACCTACCTTTACAACATCAGTTGTTTGTTCAAGCCTATCTCTGTCCTGCTATGCCAGGACACAGCCAGCTTTCCTGATGCACAGAACTCAGTTTCTCTTCTTATACACCCTAAGACAAAACATGAGTAAACACCATTCCCCACAAGCTGTCCCTTCCCATCATTCCCCTCCTCCCCACCTCACTCCACAATCCAGCCAGAGCAAGGGTCCCAGAATGCTGCATAACATAATACTCACAGTGAACTTTGTTAGGAGTGGTCTGTTTCCGACGGGACATGTTTCCCTGCCCCGGGAGCACAGAGTGTTCCTCCCCTCTGCAGAGGGCTCATCTGAGAAGAGAAGAGTCTGTCACATACTCCACTGAAACCTTCTATGGCCAAGCTCAGCTGGCTCTCCCAGGGTCATTCCCCACCCTTCCGCCTATGAGGCTCATTCTGCATCACCACTGCTGGATTCCAGGCCAGCATTCAACATAATCCACAAGCATGTCACAAAGTACTGTGCACGGGCAGTCTTACCCAGTTCTCAGGCAAAGGTTTTAGCAATCCTGCTCCCCTAAAAGATGAGTGTCCCCTTCAAAAATTACTGCAACCTCAGTCCCAACACTTCTCCCTCCTGTCCATTCCTGCAGCCTAATAATTATCGCTGCCGTTGAACTGACAGAGGAAAGTGGCACGTCTAACAGTCCTCTCAGAGAGAGACAAAAGGAGGAGCTGAACCCATTTCCCACAAGACACATGGACACGGAGATCCCGTCAGCCCCCTCAGACGGACAAGCGCACGGATCTCATCAGCCCCTCGTTGACAGAGAGACACAGACATCCCACCAGCTTTCTCAGACAGAAAGGATCCTGTCAGCCTCACACGGAGAGATTGACAAAGGGATCCCATCAGCCTTCTCAGATGGACGCACACGAAGATCTCGACAAACCTCCCCAGATAGCGGGATCCAGCCGGCAGTCCCAGCACACGGGAGACAGCAGGAAGGACCAGGCCCGCAAGCGGCCGGCCGTCTAAACAAAGGGATGCGGCTCCTCTGACATCAGGACGGCCACGAGAACCCTGACCGGGCCCCGGAGGTCCTGGCCGGGCAGCCCTGACAAATAGACCGGCCCCGGGAGCGGAGGTCTCGCCGCGGGACCCGCTTCGCCCCTCGCGGGCGGCAATCCTAGCCGGCCGGGCCCGGCCCGGCCCGCCTTACCCGATCCCGCCGCAGGCGCCGGGAGCCGTGGACAGACAAAGGGCAGCGGACAGACGGACGGGCAAGATGGCGGAGGACGCCGCCGGAGTGCGCGACGCGAGCACGGGCGCGGGCACGGGAGCCACGGCTCGGCACCGGGAGGGCACGGCACGTCACCGCTGTCACCGACTCATCCGCACACCTCGGGTGCTGGGTTTGCATTAGCTGAAGGCTCTCACCTGTTTGCCATAGATCCAGCCCAGCGCGTTACTCCGGACCGTCCGAGGGAGCTCATCCGCGCCTGCAGCGGGGCTCGCCTGCCCCGGCCGACTCTGCCGGGAGCCCTCGTGCCGCCCCGGCTCACCAGAATCTCGTGTACCCTGCAAGGCCAAAATGCAGGTGTTTAGTATTAACTTAGACCTACCCGCGCGTTCTGAACTCACGCACCTGCTGAGAGACGAACCGCCCCGCCCCGGGGGCTTGGGGCCGCCTCTCCTCGCGGGCCAGCGAGCGCCGTCGCCGCGGGATCAGCGGGCCCGCTTGGAACGCCCGCTGGGCCCGCTTACCGGGGGACTGTGGCATCGGGCCCAGGCCCGGGCTGCACTTCGGACCGACTCTCTTTCGCGGTGGCGCCAGCGCCGTGCAGCCCTCAGAGAACCGGGGACACCCTGGCCCCGCTCACCGCCCACGGTCGGGTCACAACACCCGGCGGAACGCCGCGTTGCCGGAACGGCCGCGCCGGGGGCGGGCACCGGAGGACGCCTATCAGGCGTGGTACGATGTGGATGCGTACAGGATCCTTCCGCTGGGCCATGTAGTCCGTCTGCGCCGCTCTCCTAGACCGTGCCCATTCTTCCCCGGCCGCCGTTGCGCCAGGGTCGCATCTGCGGAAGTGGGCCGGTACTGCGCCCGCTGTGCCGGCTCGACCGCGCCCCGGAGTGGGTGCGGGGAGTGCCGGCCTGGGTGCGGAGAATTCCGCTTTGAGGATCCCGCTTTGAGGATCTCGCTTTGAGGATCCCGCTTTGAGGATCCCTCCGCACGCGATGAAGTGCCGCTGACGGCGCGCGCCATTTTGGGTGACAGAGAACTGCCGAGCAGTGGGTGGTGAGTGGAACCGTGGGACGGGTGAGGGGGGCCGTGGGGAGCGCTCGGCGTCCGGGGAGGTGACGGGGAGGCCCTGTCCCAGGGTCGCCCGCAGCCTTGGGACCCGCCCCGGTTGTTCTGTGCTCGGTGCTGCCTAGTTGAGGAGGGAGAGGGATTTCCCATTTCAGCCTTTGGGTGTAGCTGCGCTGGTGGAGCTCATGCAGGGCCTCCTACGCACTGTCGGAATTCTCCCTGGGCACTGGGTCAGACGCGGCGAGTCTCCCCAAGCGGCTGGTGTAGCCGGCAGCCGTCCTGGTAGCCGGATCAGGTCATGGTTCACTCTGCGCTGGGCAGTGCAGCCGCCGGCAGGGAGGGATGGGGAGGTGAGATGCAAACCAAGGACTTTCTACGTGGTATCTTTTAAGGAAGCTTTTTTTTTTTTTTTTTGATGGACAGTTCTTTGTAGATAGAATGCTATAATTAAATGCTCTTAGAATTTGGTTTCTGTAGGGTTAATAAGTTGAACTGGTTCCTGGGAGACTAGGCATGTGTTCAGTAAGCAGGAAGAGTATGGGGAATATGGAATGGCAGCTTTTTCCTTCTGGTGACAAGACTATTATAATCTTGGTTTCTACAGTCCTTGGGTTAATTATATGGCTGGTTTATAACTTGTATTTTGCTAGGACAGAGGTGGGCTTGGTTCTTCCAGTTGACTTTTCCATTTTTAAAAAAATATCCAGGAAGTTTCCTGGAAGTTTCTAAGGCAAATCCTGTTGATCTTGGTTAGGTGCAGGGTTGTGAAGTGGGAAAGGTAATAAGGAGTGCTTGAGGTCCAGTCACTTACAACTAACTAGATTCAGGATTGTCAGGCCAGGGCTTTTTTGATTGGGGAATTTCTTGGTCTCTGCCCTTTCCCCCCTCCCCCCACTAAAACAGTGCTGACTAACGGTTCTTGGTTCCAGTGACCATCCCTCTTCTCCACAGAAAGTGTTTATCATGTTGGGCTCTGGGTTCAAGGCAGAGCGCTTGCGAGTCAACCTGCGCCTCGTAATCAATCGTCTCAAACTACTGGAGAAAAAGAAGAGTGAGTATTTAAGGGGGCAGGTGGGATCCAGAATGCTTTTGGAGCTCAGGAGACTTGAGAAGGTTTTTCTCAAGTCAAGATACTTTCATGGGCCAAGTATGGAGTAGCTTTTTGCTCTTCCTTGCTGGACCCAGGCCTTACAACCTGCTCCGGTGCACAAGGACCTGGAAGAGCAAGCTGGCCACAGTCTTAGCTTCTGTCCACCTTCCTGGTAGTTGTTGGAGTGCAGTTTTTGTGGGGTGGTACCTGTGGACTGTGTGTGCTAACAGCACAGTGGGGAACTCCCTGGGTGCTGTAGGAGGTTCTCCCCACCTGCCCTGCCCTGCCACTGGTAAGGTCTGTGGTCGTGGTTAACTCTGCAGGGAAGTTGTAGGTGCAGGAGTGTGTCCAGCAACCTGAGGTCCACGTTCCTTTCTCCCATGAGTTAAGTGTGCTTGGACCTGGGCACAAGGGCTCTGCCAAACCACGGTCAAGTGTCTCATGCTGCAGAGGTTTGATAGGGGAGAGAAGCTGGTGGTGGCTTTACGTGTGATGGGGACTGTGGGCAGTCTGGAGGCAGCAGCCCAGGCCAGTACAGTGACCGGGCTTGGGATGTGTGCTGCAGCTGAGTTGGCCCAGAAGGCAAGGAAGGAGATTGCAGATTACCTGGCAGCTGGAAAAGATGAGCGTGCCAGGATTCGTGTGGAGCACATCATCCGTGAAGATTACCTTGTGGAAGCCATGGAGATCCTGGAGCTGTACTGTGATCTGCTGCTCGCCCGCTTTGGCTTGATCCAGTCCATGAAGTAAGCTCTGGCTGAGAGGGTCCTGGACTCAGGAAGGGGCACTGTTGGGGGCAGGTGTGGGGTACAGAAGGGCACCTGTGTTTGTCTCAGTGTCCTAGGGTCTCCAGAGACCTTTTCTTCCCTATGTAGGGAAGACTGTGGAGCCCAGTGTATAGGATGGGAACTTTAAGGCTACACCGACTGTGGGCAGCAAAGGCTTGGTGCACAGGGTGGAGAGAGAATTGTTTTCTTTGGTCCTAGAGAGCTGGACTCTGGCCTGGCAGAGGCAGTATCAACACTGATTTGGGCTGCACCACGCCTCCAGTCGGAAGTGGCAGAGTTGAAGATTGTGAGTAGGGTTGCTTGAGGGGTGTTGCACTTGCAGGGTGGGGTTGATGCTGCCAGATGCTGATTTGTCTGGGACAGATGCCTTTGTCTGGGACTTTGTATCGTTTCAACAGAGAACATTATGGGCTGCAGATGGAAACCAGGTGTCCTTGGAGCATCTGGGGTAGCTGCAGCTGCTGGACCGGGGTGCTCAGTGGGAGAAATGAGGGAGGGAGGCAGGGGAGTGTATGTGCAGTATGAGGTGGGGGAAAGCAAGGGTGTGTGTGTTCTAGAGTTTCTCTCCTGCTGCAGGTTGCTGATCAGTTGTGTGCTAAGTACAGCAAGGAGTATGGAAAGCTGTGCCGGACAAACCAGATTGGGACAGTCAACGACAGGGTAATGAACTGGTAGAACAGGTGGAACTGGCAGAGCAGCTACACCTGCTGAGGCTTGCTGCCCCTTTGGGCCTGTGGCTAATGGCTGGTGCTTGCAGTCACTGCAGAGCATGGCAGATGCTGTGCAGCCAGGGCACACCTGCATTGGAGCATGGTGCTGAGGGCCCAGGCAGGGGGGCCCTGCTCTTCTGGTTGTGGATGGGGAAGGTTAGAGCAAATAGTGCCCTGGCCTGTGGCTGCCTTCAGCATGCTGTACTGGGTGGAGAGGCTGCCCCAGGGCTGCCTGCTGTTCCCCGCAGCTGGTAGCCCTGGCTGGGATGGCACTGGAACGCAGTGTGCTGCACTGCCCTGGCCCCACTAAGTCTCTCTACCCTTGTGTTCTAGCTGATGCACAAGCTGAGTGTGGAAGCACCACCCAAGATCCTGGTGGAAAGATACCTCATTGAGATTGCTAAGAACTACAATGTGCCCTATGAGCCTGACTCAGTGGTGATGGTGAGTGAGCTCTGCAGGATGTGGCATTGCAGTCAACTGGGTGGTCCTTGTGCTTTGGTATCTTCTAGACAGCCCCAGCATAGCACAATCCTTGTTCCGTCATGCACTCCTGTGGCATGTGGCAGTAGTTACACATGCTACAGCCTGGTTCCCGTTCTGTTTCCCATTAATACCTCTGTATAGCTGCTCTCTGTTCTGTTCTTGTCACGTATTCCCATCTTGTCCATTGACAAATGCTACATATAATGCTGTACAGAGGGCTGTGATCAGAACAGAG
>JACBWW010000023.1:10592257-10616449 GCA_020086605.1 Lanius collurio | reverse complement strand
GGGGGGGGGGGGGGGGGGGGGGGAAAGGCGGCCAGGACAGAGGGCTAGGGGGTGGGTCGCAAGGCCCAGTGGGGTGCGCTGGCGCCCGGCTCTTGTCGCCGTCCGTTGGGGGCGACGAGAGACCCTCGGGCAGGCGCCCCATGAGAACACCCCATAGGGCAGGGGAGGCGGCTGGGTCTGTCGGGAGGGGGGGTTAGAGCGAGGCTGTGGCTCCCGGAGTCTGTGGGGTCTCACCCAGCTCCAGCCCCACAGGAGGTGCAAGTCCTCGGGCAGCGATTCCGTAACCCATTGGGCCTGGCTGCTGGCTTCGACAAGCAGTGTGAGGCTGTGGACGGGCTGTACAAGATGGGCTTTGGCTTTGTGGAAGTGGGGACTGTCACACCCAAGCCCCAGGAAGGGAGCCCCAAGCCCAGGGTCTTCCGGCTGTCAGAGGACGAAGCAGTCATCAACAGGTGGGATCTGAGGGCAGCTGTTTTGCCATGTCCTACAGTCTGCCTACCGTGAGCGGGGATGCATATTTGGGTGTTCCCAGGTCTGTGGTTGGTGCTGTGGCAGCTTTTGGTTGGATGTGTTCAGCAAAGCTGCTGAGACCGCATGCCTGCATTGTTTCTCACATGTCCTATTCAGGGCTCACAGACATAACACAGCCTTGAACCCCCTCTATCCTGATGCAGGTATGGATTCAACAGCCATGGCCATGTCACAGTGGAGCGCAGGCTGCGTGCCCGCCAGGAGACACAGATCAGGCTCACTGGTGGTGAGACAAGCTTGTAAGCCTTTGCTCTTGGGGTCTGCTGGATAGTTTTGGGCATCTCCTGGGTACCTGTAGGCCAGGACTCATGTGTAATGCCAGTATCCAGACACAGGAGCACCCTGGATAGAGCAAGGTACACTTGGACAGCAGGACTCTCTTGGGGCTGTAGTCTCTCAGCCTTGCAATTGTGACTAGGCACCTTTCTTCTGCTGTTTTCTCTGGCATCAAGCTCCACTTCCTGCTTTGGGCAGGAAGTGTCTGCTGACATAGCCAAAGCCAACAGGACCCCAGCTGGGCAGATCCTGAGGACACTGTCTGCCAGGCTGAAGCTGTGGTGCTGGGAGGTGCAGACTGAGGCAGCTGTGGTAATGCTCCTATGGTTGCAGGACAGTTCCAGGCCAATCCTCATGAAATACATGGGCTGCATATCCTCATCCTAACTTTAGCTGGTCCTGGGACCTCTTTTTTTGAGTGGTCTGGCTGTTGGGTGGTGGTTGGTCCTGCTGCCCTGGTTCAGCTGTGTCTGTGTTCTAGCTGGGATGCCTCTTGGAGTCAACCTGGGCAAGAACAAGAGCTCTACTGATGCTGCAGCTGACTACGTGGCTGGGGTCCGGACACTGGGCCCTTTGGCTGACTACCTAGTTGTGAACGTGTCCAGCCCAAACACCCCAGGGCTGCGGGACCTGCAGGGCAAGGCTGAGCTGCGGGACCTGCTGAGCAAGGTGAGTGCCTCCCCCAGCCATCCTACACCACAGCTACAGTATTGGATGCATTCCATCCCCTGGCAGCATCTGCACTGGTGTAGCCAGTGGATTTAGGCCAGCACAGGAAGGAGTGGTGGGTAGGACCACTGAGATGTCCCTTGATCAGCTGCTGCTGTGGGGTGTACTGGGGTAAAGGGTTCAGGAGCAGTGAGGCATTGCCCTCCACTTGCTCCTGCAAGAGACAGCGAGCCATCTACTCCACTACTTCGGGTATTGCTGGGGTCCTGTGCCTGCTATGTGCTCCAGGCCCTGTGCCAAGGGTGCCTTTTCAGTCTTTGGTGCCATGTAGAGGAGCAGGCCTTGTCCCTGTACTGCCTGTGGTGGTGGGTATCCGTAGCTCCTAGTTGGGGCAGGAGGCATCTCCCTGCCATGCACTACCACGTGCACTGACAGGTGCTGGTGGAGAGGGACCTGCTGCCCTGCGAGCGTAAACCAGCTGTGCTGGTGAAGATTGCCCCTGACCTCACTGCACAGGACAAGCAGGACATCGCCAGCGTTGTCTGTGAGGTGAGAAGGCAGGAAAGGGAGGCCACCAGAGGCAGGACTGTGGTGGTCTTGGCAAGTCACCTCTCTGAAGGACAGGTACACCTGCAGCTCTCTTGCTGCTGTAGGGATGGTGTCCTGGGTAAGTCAGAGTCTGTGCGGGTCAATGTGTGTCACACAGGCATTGTGTGACCCAGACAATCCAGGCAGTGAGGGGCAGCTTTGTCCCCAGGAATGTTTCTGGGTTCTGTGCTGGGTGGTCCTGACCTGGCGGGAGGGGAGGGCTGCTTGTGGAAGCTGTCACCTCACACTACTGCCGCTGCAGCTAGGTGTGGATGGGCTGATAGTCAGCAATACCACTGTGAGCCGCCCCAGCAGCCTCCGGAGCAGGCAACGCATGGAGCCTGGGGGCCTCAGTGGGAAGCCCCTACGGGAGCTCTCCACACAGATCATCAGAGAGATGTACACTCTCACTCAAGGTGATGGCAGAACACAGCTTGGGGGCATATGCCAGGGTTGCCTGTGCCATCCTGACCCTGCGCCTGCCCACAGGCCGGGTGCCCATTATCGGCGTGGGTGGGGTGAGCAGTGGGCAGGATGCCCTGGAGAAGATCCGTGCCGGAGCCTCGCTTGTGCAGCTATACACAGCACTTGTGTACCACGGGCCACCAGTGGTGGGGGCAGTGAAGCGGGAACTGGAGGAGCTACTGAGGTGAGTGGAGGCCAGGCATGTCCCCAGAGAGCCCCTGGGCCTAGGGCAGCTCTGGACAGCTGTATGCTGGTGCCCAAGCAGTGGCACTGTGGAGCTGAGTCACTGTACCAGCCCAGTCCCACCACACACTGTCCCTGGTTAGAGAGCAGGGCTTCAAGAACGTCATGGAGGCGGTTGGAGCAGATCACCGGTGCTGACATGCTGCAGAATGAAGGTCTAGCTGGGAGGAGCCATGGCTGAGCAAGGATGGGTCTGACAGTTCCAGAGCTGGGCAGACTGGGACTGAGACAAGGTCCTGGTTCCAGCCCCTGGGACAGTCTGATGGGTGAAGCAGGGGCTGCACTGGTAGGGAGCAGGGGACGGGGCCTTCACAACAGTGCTGCTTTTCAGGGCTGTGTTTTGGCTTTCCTGTGGACAGCAGAACTAAGTGTCAATAAACATTTGGCTCACCTGGTCCCGTGTACTGCTCTGGGGACACCCCAGGGGCTGGAGGTATGCAGCCTAGCTCTCCTCAGCTGAGCAGGATCGGTTCTCTCGGTGTTGCTCCCACTTTTTCTGGTGGGAGAAGCTACCAGGGTAGCTGACCTCTGGGATGGATTGACAAGCACACCAGGCCTACCCTGGCAGAGACCTGTGCCTGAGGCCAGGCCCTTGGCAGGGAGGGAAGATGCTGGTGCTGGGTGCCAGTACGCAGCTGTTTGGAGATGGCTTCAGTCATGCCCCGTCAGTTGTGGAAAGGGCCTGATCAAAGGTGCTTCTGTCTGCTGGTTTTGTCTCTGGGACCTCTGGTGCTGACTTCTCTTTCACCCTGGACTCACTGCAGTCATCTCAGGCTTTTCTCGAGCAACAGCTCACCGTACACAGAGCATTCCCTCAGCAGCCTCTCGCAATCCACCCTGCAGAGCAGGATTGTGCCACAGCACATCACCAAAATTATTTACAACTGCTGACCTCACTCTGTTGTGGCCCTTGGTTCATGTCAGGACCATCACCTGCCTGCTCCCTGCTTATGCAGTGCCCTGCACTATACTCTTAATTTCCTGGACTCTTCCTGGATAGATGACACTTCTCACTGTTCTAATAGGGATGTGACCTGGTCCATTGGCCGAGGTGTTGATGTGCTTTGGAGAGGGCCTGGGAGACTCTTGCTCTCCCAGTCTAAGGGTGACACAGCACCTTCCTAATGTGCTAGCAAGGTTCACAGATTGGAGCTGCTGAGCCCTGATGCATCCTGTGCTGGACTCCAGCCTTCTGTGTGCTGGCACAAGTATGGCTGATGCTGGGCCAGGGATGTCAAGCCATGTATTGTTTAGGGACCCAGATGCCCCATGAGATGGAAAGAAGTTCACGGAGGATGGAAAAGCCACCTTCTGGGGTGTCTGGAACTGGACATGGTCTTGAGGCTGAAGAACTGGAATATCTGAGTGGAAGGGGGGCACTGTCAAGACCCCCAGGAGGCCAAGCTTCAGTGGCTCAGAGCTGGAGCTGAATCCATGTGCTCTGAATTGTTTTGGGCTGGCCTCCCTGCAGCACTGGCTCCCTCCTCTGCTGTGCTGCTGTGGGAGGCAGACTGGGGGAACAGGCTGATGTGCTTTGCACTGCACCCCTGCTGCTGGCTGGCCACATCCAGCTGGCTGCTAGCCAGTGGTTGCTGCTGTGAATTCCTGTAAGCTGGAGTTGGGCCCTTGACACTGCTGACAACCTGCACCCCAAGGGCCAGAGGCTGCTGGGACACGGGGCTACAGTCCACTGCATGGGAAGAGGTGGTTACTGGTTGGAAGCCAGCTTGGCTGTGGTCCCTCAGAGCCTGTCCCTGGCATAAGACATGTTGTACCCCTCAGCCAGCCAGGCTGGTACTGCCCAGGTCACTGGGACCCCAGATCTGGATGGTGCACCTTGTCTGTGGGCAGAACCAGTCACAGAATGGGATGGGACCTGGCTCCTGTGCCCCAGCCTGCAGTGGGGTGGCCACCTGCATTCTGCAGGGACCATGATAGGCGTGGGAACAGGGCAGGTTTACCTGGGGCAGAGGCTGGTCTGCTCTCTGTGAGCCTCAGCTGGTGTCATAGTGCCAGGATAGTAGTATCTGAAGCCAGCTCCCTCTCCTGTATTTGTAGCTGCAAAATCTGGGAAACTCTTGGCATGCTGGCTTCCTGTCAGGGTTTGGCAGCTTCCTGGGAGCCTCTGCCAGGCTGGCATTAAGCAAGGTGGGGCTTTTTGTGTTCTTCCTGCTAGGAATTGTGCTGGCTGCAGGCACCAGGGTCAGGAGATCTGGAGCTCATGGGCTGCACTGGGGCAAAGGAAGTAGTAATAAAAGGGGTGAGGAGGAAGCCCCAAGCAGGAATGACCTGTAGGAGGAGGCTGCTTTGAGCATGGGGTGAGCCACACTGGTATGTCCCTGGATGTGCTGAGTGCTGTGTCTGTCCTTCTTGCCTGGCTGAGGACCTGGCCCTGCAGAGGGCCATGAAAGGACCACTGTTTGGCCTGGAAGCACCCAGGTCCCAACACTGCAGCCTTGACCTCTGTAGCAGCAGGGTCCAGGTCTGACTCATGGCTGTACGATGAGCACTGGGGCACGGAGTTGCCCCTTCTTCTTACTGGAACAGGGCATGAGCCCGACCAGGGCCCCGGGTCCTGGTGGAGCCCACAGCTGAGAGCAAAGAATAGGAGTTCTATGCTGGCTGAGGCTGCCCTCTCCTTCCTGCAGACCCGCAGAGCTACTGATTGCTGGCCTGGCCTGGAGTGTGCTGGGGACTGCAGCTGCCACTGGTACCTTCCAGGGCAAGGGGGGAGCACTGGGACAGGGAATACACAACTAGGGAGGGACCTAACTGAGGTGGGAGTATGTCCTGGCTCTGGGCCAGCTGAACATTTTCTGCCTGGAGAGCAGAGCTGTGGAAAGCCTGTGGAGATTGAACATGGCCATGTGGAGTACTTGGTCAGGTACCACTGCAACCTGTACTACCGGCTGTGCAGCTATGATGATGGTGAGGTACACAGCATGGGCACAGCACCCAGGGACAGGGCTTCTGCCCAGCTCTAGGGAATGTGTGGGGCCGTTCCAATACTAGGTGATCCAGCCTCACGCTCCACCCCACTTCATTGGGGGTACTCCTGTTTGTCCAAGCCCTGTGGAGGTACAAGCACCTCCGTGCCTCCCTGGCTGCAGAGCAGTGGTGCTGACTCTGGTTTCCCTCCAAAGGGACATACAAGTGTGATGAGAGTCAGGTCTGGGTGAGCCCTGAGGCTATTACAGATGTGCCCGTCTGTGAGCCAGGTGAGAACAGACTGCAGTGGCTGGGGACTGTGAGCAGTCTAGGCAGCTGAAGGGCTGCAGGGACTGCTCACAACCTCCATCTTCAGTGCTGCTCCCTGGCACTGCTGAGCACCAGGAGGTATCTGGTGCCCACTGGGTTCAGGAGGCCCACCTGGGCCTTGTTTTGCCCTGTGTAGTATGTCGGAAGCCAAAGAACCAGCCCCCCCAGGCAGATACAGTGCAGCACTGGGGGTGTGCTGGCTCAGAAGGGCAGCTTCCCTTGGTAGGGCTGGATGGTGACCCACCACAACCTCACTGTGGGGGCCACGCTCATCAGTGACCAGTAGCTGCTGAACACAGGCAGGAACGTCTACCTGAACATCCAGAGTGAGAATGCCATGCTGGAAGAGATTGCCCCTACACTGCAGCTGTTCTTGGGCAGCCGGGAGCAGCCCAACTTGGGCATTGAGTGCACTGTGCTGCACCCAGCTACCCACAGGCTCTGGACCTGGCCTTGCTGAATGTGAAGCAGAAGGTGCAAGTCTTGGAGAAGAGGGGATACCCATCTGCCTGTCCCAGAAGGACTATGTGCACCCAGGGCAGGTGGGCTACATCTCAGGATGGGGCTGCAGTGCCACCTTTGGCTTTCTCGACATGCTGAAGTACGTGATGCTGCCAGTGGCTGACAGTGAGAAGTGCTGGGACTACTACAGTGCGCAGAATGTGTCCTACTGGGTCCCGCCCATCCTTGGCAATAATACCTTCTGCGTGGGCATGAGTGAGCTACGGGAGAACACCTGCTATGGGGATGCAGGCGGAGCCTTTGCCGTTCAGGATCCCGATGACGACACCTGGTACGCAGTTAGCATCGTCAGCAATGACAAGACCTGCACAGCTGCAAACCACGACGAGGACGTGGAGCGTGTCCTGGCCTGAGTGAAGGAGACAGTGGTAGCTGGCTGAGGCAGGACCAGGAGGGAATAAAACTGTAACGCACCAGGCTGCAGGCTCTGTGTGTGTGTGTGTGTGTGTTTGTCTGTCCGTGCAGTCTCTGTGCCCGTCGCTGCACGGGCCAATCTACCGCGGGTGAGCATGTGGTCACCTGCAGGGCTTCGGAGGGCGTTGGCTGGAGGGTCCGAGGCTGCAAGACCCCTGAGGGGTTCTCGCCCCCTCCACGGTGTGGGGGTGTTGACGAGGCTGTCCCCCCCGTGCTGCCTCTCCCCGTGGGTGTCCGTGCGTATCCCGTCCGTCCGTAACACCGCCCTGCGGCCACGTGACCCTGCGGAGGGTGCGTACGCCGGAAGTTCCCTCCGGACAGGGGGAGCGGCCTGTCTAGTGCTGCTGGGACTCTATGGTAGCGGCTCTCCTATAGGCTCTGGCTACTGTGTCTATGGTGCACTTGGCCAGAGGGGCTCCTCCCGCCGCGCACTGTGGGGTGGCTATGGCGGCGCTCCGCGAGCCGGGTTACCGTCTCTAAGGGAACTGCGGGGCCACGATGGCTGCGGCGAGCGAGGAGTCGCTGCATCGGCTGTCGGGGACGAGCCCGAGTGGCGAGGCAGGCGGGCTGGTACTGCGGACGCAGGGCGCTGAGCAGCACGTCTTTAAGGCACCAGCCCCGCGCGTCTCCCTACTGGGGCTGGACGTGCTGGCGGCGCAGAAGCGGCGGGAGCGCCAGGAGGAGGTGGCCGGGGGGAAACGATCCCGTGTCGCATCCTATAAGGACTGGGAAGAGAGTCGTGACGAGGCGGGCAGCGCCGAGGACGAGGAAGAAGAAGAGGACGAATCCGACAGGAACAACCGCAGAGCTCACAGGAACAGGTGGGGTTTGCAGGAGGTTCCTGGTGCCGGCGGTGGCCTAGTCCGGCCGGGTAGGGAGCTCAGGGTGAGCACAGTCGGTGACATGCAGGGCCGCAGCCTCCGGTGTGGAGAGTGCGGGGGACTACGGGGCACTATGGCAGAGGCTGGAACTGGAGTTGTGTGAGACCAGCCGAAAGGCAGCTGTTGCTCGGCACTTTTGAGCATTTCTTCTCTCTCCTCTGCCTGCCCAGGCATTACCGCTCTGTCCACGTGGAGACACCTTCCTACACAGGGGGTGTCAGTGAGGAGTTCTGGGAACGCAGCCGGCAGCGGGAGAGGGAGCGTCGGGAACATGGAGTCTTTGCCTCCTCTAAGGAGGAAAAGGAACGAAAGAAGGAACGCAGTAGGGATCGGGACCACGATCGTAAACGAGACCGTGGTAATTGCTCAGAGACCTTTGTGATGCTTATTAGTTTGGGTTTGGGCTTGTCCTTTGGCCTGTTTGTAGTCTTTACTAATGTTTGTGGTGATTTCTGTAACAGGCTCGGGAAGCCTGTTTGTGCAATAGGCACCTGATCCTATTTTGTTTTTTGCAGAGGAGCGGGACAGGAGTCATCACAGCAGATCAGAGAAGGATGGCTCCTCAGAACGAAGTGGTAGGAGGAGTGAACCTGAGAGCCCCCGACATCGGCCCAAAGGTGCGAGTAGGATCCAGTAGATCTCTTGCGTGAGATCTAACAGGGAGGGGCTTGGAGATTTTTTATGCTTCCTGCTATTTTTGCAGGACAGGGGTGGTGGAAAAGCTTGTACCTTGTAGTAATTGTGGTTAAGACAAGCATAAAACTCCCGGCTTGAGTTGGGTCTGAGAGCAACGTACCAACTCTGTGCATTTGAAAATCTGGCAGATCTCTGCACGGTAGGGTCTGTGTGATGGAAATGTGATCCTTTGGAAATTCCTTGGAATCACTGGGTCAGCCCCTTCTCTTAGAGGGAGGGCCAGTGGGTACCCTCTCTCCATGCTCCTTTCTGAGAAGGTGTTAGGTGGCTCCAAGGCCGCTATTTGAACAACAGGCATCAAACCCCATCTCTTCTGCCAGATGCAGCCACACCATCTCGCTCCAGCTGGGAGGAAGATGATGGTGGCTACAGCAATGCCCGTCGCTCGCAGTGGGAATCTCCATCTCCCACACCTTCCTATCGAGACTCAGAGCGTAGCCACCGATTATCATCACTGCGGGACATGGACCGGCGGGAGCGGGACAGGTACCAGTGCCTGAGGCTGTCCCATGAGCTGTGGAGCTGCAGAAAGGAGACTTTGTGCGTATGAGAAGTGCCTGGCTGTGGGCACCAGTGCCTCCCATCTGCTTTGTTTTCAGGTCTGTGAGGAGCCGGTACTCTGATAAGACACCATTGCCCACCCCATCATACAAATACAATGAATGGGCTGATGACCGGAGGCACCTGGGGGCCACGCCACGCCTGTCCCGAGGTAGAGGTGAGGAATTGGGCTGAGCTGCCTGGGCTGGGCAATGTGGAATCCCCTTTCCTGTGGCACAGAGTTGGGGTTTCCTTGGGAACATTCTGGACCATCTGGCTCACCCCAGGGCGACGCATGGACGGGGAGGAGGGCATCGCCTTTGAGACGGAAGAGGAGCGACAGCAGTGGGAGGATGACCAGAGGGTGAGAGTCTGGTGCAGGCCAGGGCCTTGAGTCCACCAGGCTGTGGGGAACAGACAGAGCTCAGTGCTGCACCTCTCCTTTCCCAGCAAGCTGACCGAGACTGGTACATGATGGACGAGGGCTACGATGAGTTTCACAACCCTTTGGCTTACTCCTCTGAAGAGTATGTGAAGAAGCGTGAGCAGCACTTGCACAAGCAGAGGCAGAAGCGGATCTCAGCGCAGCGGCGGCAGATCAATGAGGTAGAGCCAAGACGCAGGGTTGGCTGCTCTGAACACATGAGGTTTGCTGCCCTTGAAAGATCCACTTGTTGAGCCTTTGCTCTCAGGTGGAGAAGGACAGTCTTGGGCCAGGCTGAAGGAGTGCTCACAGGGAAATTGTGGTTGAGTTCCCCTGACAAATCCAGCCCTGCAACTCCTGCATGGGCAGAATTCCCAGTTGGAGTGGCTGGTGGATTGCAGTGTCCAGGGTAACAGGAGTGCAGAGGACCATGCTTCTGCTGTTCTGAGTGCAAGGTACATTACTAGGGTTGTCCATTGTTGGCCCAGTGGATGCTGGGGGCAGCTGCTTTCTTTATATGAGCAGGACTGTGTCCAGGCTTCCTGATGTATTCTGAGTGCCTTACAGGCAGTATCTATCCTGCATTTTCTTGAAGACAGTCTAGTTGCTTCACATGGGCAGTTTCTGCTTCCAGTTACTGTTCCTTCCCTTGTGCTTACTTTCAAGCTCACTGGATTTGAACCATCCTGTTGCCAGTGTGGAGCCCAGGCCCAAGCTTGGTGTTCTGGTGTGATCTCTGGGGCTTTCTGTGTTTCTGATACATTGTTTCCTGCAGGATAATGAGCGCTGGGAGACAAATCGCATGCTGACCAGTGGTGTGGTCCATCGGATTGAAGTGGACGAAGATTTTGAGGAGGATAACTCTGCTAAAGTGCATTTGTTGGTGCACAATCTAGTGCCCCCCTTCCTAGATGGAAGGATTGTCTTCACCAAGCAGGTAGGGACTGTGGCTGAAGGCACTGATGGCAGGGAGCCCCGTACACGAGGCCTTTTTAGTAAAGCAATGCCTTTTCCCTCCAGCCAGAGCCAGTCATCCCTGTGAAGGATGCCACCTCGGATTTGGCCATCATAGCTCGTAAAGGCAGCCAGTTGGTGCGCAAGCACAGGGAGCAAAAGGAGCGTAAGAGGGTATGCTGCAGCCCTTTGGCTTACTGCCTATTGTACATGTCACATAGTTCCTCACAGCCTTGTTTGGACTCTGCACCATTCAGGCTTTGGCGGCAGTGATGATAAGGAGTTCATATTTTTGTGACTTGGGACATCTGGCAGCCCAGCTTACTGCATTGCCTCATAGCAACTGCTGTGATTTGATTTTCTTGGGCACTGCTTGGGACATGAATCACTGTGTACTTGGACATTCAGATTATCCAAAAAGGAAGCACATTGAAGAATGTCAGGTACCTTAGGGACAGTCAGCAGTATGTTCCTTGTCATGTCTCAGCAGAAGAGTTGTGAGGAGGAGCATGGGGTAAGATTAGTTTTTGGGGTATTTTCTAGGGACTTTCTCTAAAACCCACATAATAGCTGTGGGAAAAGTACAGATGTGTTCATTGAAACTGTGCTGGATTTGAGCTACTTAGAGTATAAGTGGAATGGTGGTGGCAGCTAAACTGATAGCAGAGGTGGGAGGGGAGCCTGTGAGCACCTGGCAAGGGCAGGAGGATTATTGCTGGTTCACATCTGTGTAGGTTTAAGTTCAAATTTAATGGAAGGGTCAGCATCTGGAACTATTTTCTTAGGAGGCAGTTTGTAATCCTGTGCCTGAAGTCTCTGCATCCATTCTGGTGTCTTAAACTCTGCTCCAGTTCATTTGGAAGAGGGAAACATGATGTAGGAGTGGAGTGTACATTCTGCTTTGGGAAATTGTACGACTAATATCCTTTTCCTAGTCTTATGAGTAGGATTGGGGAAGAATTTTGTCTGTGCTTACTGTGGCAAAGTTGTGCTGTTCTCTCTCCTTCCAGGCTCAGCACAAGCACTGGGAGCTGGCAGGCACCAAACTGGGAGACATTATGGGGATCAAGAAAGAGGAGGAGAAGGATGAGATGGTGACAGAAGATGGAAAAGTGGATTACAAGTAGGTGCTTGCTCTGAATTACTCTGCTCAGCCTGTAATGGGGGCTATGGGCATAGCCAGGTGTATGGAGAGGCAGTTTCAGGACTTGTGGTGTTTCCTTAGAACTGAGCAGAAGTTTGCTGAACACATGAAAGAAAAAAGTGAAGCCAGCAGTGAGTTTGCCAAGAAGAAATCCATCCTGGAGCAGAGACAATACCTGCCCATCTTTGCTGTACAGCAGGAACTGCTGTCCATCCTCAGGTATGGCTGCCAGAGCATCCCCAGGACATTGGCCTGTGTTTGGGAACTCAGTTGAGGAATTGTAGAATCACAACTGTTGGGAAGCTGTACTCTCAGGAAACAAACCCACTACTTTGTTTGCTCTCCTCTCTCTGAGTAGGATGATGCTTAGCTAGAGAACACAAAAGCCCTTCTTTGAAGGTGTATGAAGAAATACTTTTTCCTTTTCCTCAGAGACAACAGCATTGTGATTGTGGTGGGGGAGACGGGGAGCGGGAAGACAACTCAGCTGACGCAGTATCTCCATGAGGATGGCTACACTGATTATGGCATGATTGGCTGCACACAGCCCCGCAGAGTGGCCGCCATGTCGGTGGCCAAGCGAGTCAGTGAGGAGATGGGGGTGCGTCTGGGAGAGGAGGTGAGCTTGGTAGGGAGTGCAGGGGTGTCACCCAATGACAGTGAGTGCGTGGGACTATTGGAAGACTTCCTGGGATCTCTGCCCTCTTAGGTAGGCTATGCCATCCGCTTTGAGGACTGCACATCTGAGAACACAGTGATCAAGTACATGACAGATGGGATCCTGCTCCGTGAGTCACTGCGGGAGGCTGACCTGGACAACTACAGTGCTATTATCATGGATGAGGCACATGAGCGCTCGCTCAATACTGATGTGCTGTTCGGGCTGCTTCGAGAGGTGTGTGTGATCCTGGGATAGAGGGCAGAAGCATGAGGCACACGAGCTGGGACAGCCCTTCTCTGCCAGGACTAGGAGAGGGAAGCAGAGCTGCCACATGTCTGTCTGTACTTGACTGCTCCAGCATCCTGGTCCCTGGTTCCGGGGGTTAAGTCTCCTGTAGTGCTACCAGAGTCTTGCTGGCTGAATGTCAGAGCTGCTGATACAGAGGGCTCTGCTGGTTTAAGGTTTCCTGCACCAAGGTTGCCACATCTTTTTAATGGCACTGACCATACAGCATCAATGTTCCCTGGCATGCACTGCCAGTGCCTCTGGAGTACAAAAGAAGCTCTGTCCTGTGCCATTGTCTCAGTAAGAAAGAAAACAGCCCACAGCCAAGCATGAATGCCCCTTCCATACTACTTTCATCTGCTTTCTAGGTGGTTGCCCGACGCTCGGATCTGAAGCTTGTTGTCACTTCAGCCACTATGGATGCAGATAAGTTTGCCTCCTTCTTTGGGAATGTTCCCATTTTCCACATTCCTGGGCGCACTTTCCCTGTGGATATTCTTTTCAGCAAGGTATAGTCAAGCTCGTGGACTGATACTCTGTTGGCAGGAGGGTGTTGTGACCTAGGTGTGCTGTACTCTGAGGGGGACACAGGACAGGGTAGGAGTTGCTGTGGTGTGCTACAGGACAGGACACAGGACAGGGCAGGTAAGGATATTGGTCCAGATTAACCTGGGCTGTGCTGTTCAGACCCCACAGGAGGATTATGTGGAGGCTGCAGTGAAACAAGCCTTGCAGGTCCACTTGTCTGGTGCTCCTGGAGACATCCTCGTCTTCATGCCTGGCCAGGAGGATATCGAGGTGAGTTGGAAGGGCAGGCATTGTCCTACTCCCTTGTTGTTTCAGTCGGTTGTTTTCACCCCTCTTTGTTTCTAGGTGACCTCAGAGCAAATTGTGGAGCACCTTGAGGAGTTGGAGAAGGCACCTGCTCTTGCTGTATTGCCAATCTACTCTCAGCTGCCCTCGGACTTGCAGGCCAAAATCTTCCAGAAGGTGCTGATGTGTGCTTTGTGGTTAGGGTGGGGACAGGGAAAACTGTAGCAGGAGGCAGTACAGAGCAGAGTGAGAGGTGCAGATATACCTCTGTATTGCATGTGGGGGATGAGAGAAAGCATGTACCCCACTACACTTCCCAGGAGTCACCCCTGTCCCTCTGCTGCTCTGCTCTCCTCCTCAGTGGAGCAGAGTCATGCCCAGGGGCGGGACTGATGTGTAGTGTGCTTGCAGGCTCCTGATGGGGTCAGGAAGTGCATCGTTGCCACTAACATTGCAGAGACCTCACTGACAGTGGATGGTATCATGTTTGTGATTGACTCTGGCTACTGCAAGTTGAAGGTGAGCCAGGGTTTCCTGTACTGTCTGTCTGTCTATGCTTTCTGGGGTAGGTTGAGGGAGTTCTGAGGTCACGATCCAGCCTTCCTCTTACTTTTGTCTGATCTTCTTGTGCCCTGAAGGTTTTCAACCCCCGTATAGGAATGGATGCACTGCAGATCTACCCCATCAGTCAGGCCAATGCCAATCAGAGGGCTGGCCGAGCTGGCCGGACAGGCCCAGGCCACTGCTTCAGGTAGGCACATTGCTGGCATTCCTGTTCCTGTTGTATCCTCAGCTTGGCATCAGGTTATGTATATTTTTTTCTCACTGGAGCTGTTCATTATCTTGAACTTTGGGGCAATGTGGGCAGTAGGCAGGCCTGAAGGCTGCCTTTGGACCTAGTGCTTCTGCAAAGAAAAGGATGTGCTCCACTTTATTCCTGTGCCCATCTTCACTGGTGGCTGGTCTGCTCTTATCAGGATAAGAGCCAAGCCAAAGGCCTTTTCCAGGCTATGATGTGAGTCTGAGGAAGAGCTGTTCTTGGTCATGTGCTATGCTGCAGCCCAGACACCCCAGTGTGCTGGGGACACCACACTTTGGCTGGGGTAGAAGTGCCTCCCCAGGGTCCTGCTATAGGGTTGCTGCCCTGTACCATGCTAGGCTGGGCTGAGGCTGGCAAGTCTGTAAGGAACACAGTGGCAGGAACAGGAGGAGCATGCTCTTGGCATCTTTTCCCAGGCTCTACACCCAGAGTGCCTACAAGAATGAGCTGCTGACTACCACGGTGCCTGAGATCCAGCGCACCAACCTTGCCAATGTAGTGCTCTTGCTCAAGTCTCTGGGTGTGCAGGACCTGCTGCAGTTCCACTTCATGGATCCACCCCCCGAGGACAATATGCTGAACTCCATGTACCAGCTGTGGATCCTGGGGGCCCTGGATAACACAGGTATTGGCTGCTGGGGTAAGTTGCCAGCCCATGGAACTGGGGTCTGCCCAGCTGCTGATCAGTGATTGCTGTTCTGTTCCTACAGGTGGTCTGACCTCTACAGGACGTCTCATGGTGGAGTTCCCACTGGATCCTGCACTCTCCAAAATGCTCATTGTCTCCTGTGACATGGGTTGCAGCTCTGAGATCTTGCTCGTTGTCTCCATGTTGTCTGTTCCTGCCATCTTTTACCGGCCTAAGGTACAAAATGCTGCTGTTATAGCAGCTCAGGGCCCTTCCCTGCCCTTTGACTAACCTGTGTCCTTTGCTTACCCTTCAGGGCCGAGAGGAGGAGAGTGACCAAGTGCGGGAAAAATTTGCTGTTCCAGAGAGCGATCACTTGACTTACCTGAATGTTTACCTGCAGTGGAAGAACAACAGCTATTCTACCCTGTGGTGCAATCAGCACTACATCCATGCCAAGGCCATGCGGAAGGTGAGGCTGTGACTATAAAGCTGGAGGAGAGAGCCTTATGCAGAAGAGGGATCTGACCAGCACACACCTTTGCAGGTGCGGGAGGTGCGTGCCCAGCTCAAGGACATTATGGTGCAGCAGCGAATGAGCCTGGCATCCTGTGGTACAGACTGGGATGTTGTCAGGAAGTGCATCTGTGCAGCGTATTTCCATCAGGCTGCAAAGCTGAAGGTGAGAGGTGTCTGAGCTGCCTGAGGGCTGCAAGGCCCTACCTGGGAACAGGTAGACTAAGCACACTTGTCTTTGCAGGGCATTGGGGAGTATGTGAACATCCGCACAGGCATGCCCTGCCACCTGCACCCCACGAGCTCTCTGTTTGGCATGGGCTACACACCAGACTACATTGTGTATCATGAATTGGTTATGACTACCAAGGTGAGCTTGATCTGAGGACTAGCAGGAAGGGTGGTGAGTGCTCCAAGGGAGATGGGAGGACTTTGCTGTGAGGCTGAGATCCGTCTGAGTGGCAGATCTCAGCCTTTCCCATCTATACCAACTAGGCATGTCTGTGTCAGCTGTTTGTCCCTTCCCCCATTATTTTTCTCTGGCTTCTGTGGGATATGTTTGATCTTCTTTGTGGTCTCATCAAATCCAACCCATAGCAGCTTCTGAGGCCAGGAGGAATTGTCTGGAAGGGGTATGGTCCCAGCCTGAGAAGTGCCATCAGCAAGTGAGGGAGGAAGGGAGCTGCTATGGCCCTAGGAATGGTGCCCAGGCCCCAAGCGTGCCATCCTGCTATCCTGATCTTTTTGTCCCTGCAGGAATACATGCAGTGTGTCACTGCTGTGGATGGAGAGTGGCTGGCAGAGCTGGGCCCCATGTTCTACAGTATCAAACATGCTGGCAAGTCACGCCAGGTAAGTATTCTGTCCTGGATGAGCTGGCAAACAGCAGGCCCTCTGCATGTCCTTTCTGCCGCTGTATGTGTGTGTTTTGACATGGAGAGAGCAAGCTTGTGGGCCTACAGGGAGTCTGCTGCTGCCATCCCTCTCCTGTCCCTGACCTGCTGCTGCCTTGCTCCAGGAGAACCGCCGCCGTGCCAAGGAGGAAGTGTCTGCCATGGAGGAGGAAATGGCTTTAGCAGAGGAGCAGTTGCGTGCCCGTCGGGAGGAGCAGGAGCGCCGGAACCCACTGGGCAGTGCAAGGTAGGTGATAAGCCTGCCTGCCCATGGCTTGCCTGTGTTGAGGATCTCAGCTTCCCTGTGGGAGTTCTGGTGCAGGAAAAGGTTGCATTTGCTATTAATCACCCTTGTCCTCTTTGACAGATCTACTAAAATCTATACCCCTGGGCGAAAGGAGCAGGGGGAGCCCCTGACGCCACGACGCACCCCAGCCCGCTTTGGTCTCTAAGAAGACACGACCTGTTGCTTTGAGGCTTAAGGTACTGCCCAGCTACCCTGATCAATGTATTCTGAGCTCTCTACAGCTTGTGGCCCTGGAAGGCTTTGGTGCTTGGCACTAATTTTGTTACAGAACAGAAAGAATTTTATTTGTTTAAAGGTTGTCAGTCTAATCCTTGCTTTGTTTTGTGGTGCTTCTTGTCCTGGAGGTGGATGTTGGGTGGAGGTAGCTCTGCAGAATCATGCAAGGCCGGTGCTTTCAGGTTGTTGCCCTGTAGAGCCTGGAAGAGGGCAGAAAATTAAAGTGACCTGGAGGACAAATACAGACTGTCCCTGTTTCAAGCCTGGCCCATACTCCTGCAAAGGCAGTTCTCCCACAGCCCATGCCCTGGACAGGCAGCTGGTGCCCAGCTGTCCCTGCACACCTGGGACCATTGGTCCAGCCCTGTTTCAGGCCTGACTGGGTCAGGAATTCTGCTCACTTTTCAGCTGCTCACACTTGTGGGGCTGCTCAGGTGCTCTGAACATTAGGTACGGTTCTGCTCCTGCATCTTGCCTAGTGTGTCTTGAATGCCTGTTTGTATGCTGCATCTGCACTGTCACCTTGCTGAGCTCTTCCTTAAGGAAAGCCAGCTCCACCTTGCAGACAACCAGCTCCTCTTCTCGCAGAGCCAGAGTTCGCTCACTGTCCAGGTGTAGCTGCTGCCAGTGTTGGGCCAGGCTGCTCATCTCCTGCAGCCTCTCCTGGAGGGAGTGGGTCTACCAATGGCACAGTGAGAGACACAGGCTGAGCACAGACTCCTGGTTTTTCACAGGAAGACTTAAGACATCCTTACCTCCGGTTTGCTCTGCTCCTTGAAGCTCTGCATCTTCCTCAGCTCTCGATGAAGCTGCTGCCTGTGTGTCTTGTAGACTGCAATCTTTTCTGCCTGCTTGGTGCTCTCTTGCTGGGCTTGGGCCAGCTCTGCCTGGAGGTTGTCCATGTCTTGCACCTGCCAGCAAAGCTGTGGGACAGGGAGGGTGGTTGGCCTTGGCTGAGCCTCTCCTGGAGAGGTATCTGGCACTGAGGCTGTATCCCTGTTCTGTCCTGCCTCGCCCTCCTCACCTGTTGCTGCAACTCTGCCACTTTTCGGTGTAGGCCTTGGATGGCCTCTTTGGCTCTGCTCAGCTGCTGCAGACTCTGCTGCTCCTGGGCCTGGGTGGCCCCCAGCTGCTCCTGCAGCCAGGCTGGGCTGTGCTGCAGGCCCTGACTCTGCTCCTGTGTCCCCAGCTGCATAGAAGTCAGTGCATTGGTGGATTGGTCTTCTTCTGTGTGCCCTTCCTTGAGCACAGGCACAGCTGCCCTCTGTCCTGTCTGCAGGACACTCAGGGCTGGCCAGTGCCCGGCTGTGTGAGGTGGTGGGGGCAGGCTGGCATTGCTGCCTCCCACCCTGTCCCAGGGCTTCTGGGGGAAGTGGAGCAGGGGTCAGCCCTGCAGCATGGTTGTCATGGCTCCTGTGCCCCCTTGGCTGCTTGCCCTTAGGCTTGGTGTAGCACCTGGGAGGCTGCTGGCACTGACCTCCTTGAGCAGCTCTCTGCGCTTCTCTGGGATATCGTGGCTGGTGTCAAAATGGCTCTGGGCAGCCAGGTAGGAGATGATCTCTGTCTGCACTGCCTGGTTCTTCAGGTGGAGGGGTGCATCACTGACCTGTGAGTACCCAGCAGGGTCTGGAATCACCCTGTGCCCCTGCTGTGTAGAGCTGAGGCTACAGAAGGAGCCGTTTTGGGACAACCCATAGATGATAGGCTGTTGGGGAGGGCCTGTGACAGAGGAGAGTGGCCTGTACCAGGTGGGAGGCAGGAAGGCTGCTGGCTTCTGGCCCTCTCATCTCTCTGCAGTCTCCCCCTGTTGTGGCTGTATCTGTTGGACACCCAGCAGCCCTGGAAAGCCATCCCTGTTGTCCCTCACCAGTGACAGAGCACAGGCACAGGGAGAGCAGTGATCCCTGCTCATTGGCGAGGTTGTGGGCTGCAGCAGTGCCACCAGCCCTGGGACAGTGCCCAGGGTGTCAGTGGGGCTGTTGGGGTCTTCATTCTTCCAGCTCTGCTCAGCTAGGTGGACTGGGCTGTAGTCAGGCTTGCCTTGCGGCTAGGCTGCTCTGTACAGAGACATGTGTGGCTGGCAGGATGCCCTGGGGGGTCATCAGGTGCTTATACAGGCTGTGGGGCAGACATGATGCCTAGCCTATGGTGGAGTGGCAGTGGGGGGGAGCACATGCAGCTTGGTCTGTGGCTGTTGTGCCCAGCACTCGTACCTTGCCCATCAGTGTCTGGAACTGCTGCATCAGAATGACCAAGTCCTGCTGCTCCTGCTCCACTGCACACTCCTGCTCCTGCAGCTGGACAAGTCGTTTGTGGTTTGTGTCCCTGCAGAAGTCCAGGTCCAGCTGCAATGCCTGTGTTGTGGCCAGCACCTGAGCTGGGTCCAGATCTTGCTGCTGTGTGTCCTGCCATGCTCTGGGCTTCTCCTCATGCTGTGGCTTAGCACCAATGGTTGCCTTTGGCCCTAGGACATGGCATGAGCAGCATCTGTCCCGCTTGCTACTGTGGCCAACCCATCTTGCAGCTCCTGTCTGGGCAGGCACTGGGGCTGGACAGTGCTGGCAGTCCTAGTTTTGTGCAGAGCAGCAATGTTACCAATGGGTGGGTGCAGCCCTTCCCCACCAAGCAGCACTACCCACTGTGTGTGCATGTTCTTACAGTTCCTTTGAGCCCATGAACAGCCAAGCCCCTGACACTGCTAGCCCTCAGCACTGCAGTGAACTGTGACCACTGTGGGAAATGGTGGCAGTGGGACCAGTGCAGCCACAGCAGGACTGGACACTCCTGAGCCCCTGTGCCCTCTCCAGCCCTGGGGAAGAGGTGTCTGGTGGTGCAGGCTGGAGCTGGCCAGGGTCTCATGTGCCACCTGGCACCAGTCTGTGGCCACACAACCAGCACCTGGGTTGAGCATAGGGTTGGCACTGCTCACCTTGAGCTGCAAGGCCTCTGTCTCCTGCTGAAGCTGCTGTATGGAGCTGGTCAGCTCTGGTGTTTTCTCCTTTGCCCCTGGCAGGAGCCCCTTTGTCCCTCTACAGGAACCTTCAGGCTGGCCCTGAGGCACAGGAACTTCCCCGGATGTGCTGAATGTTGGCCACTCTCTCACTGTTGGAAGGACAATAACCTTTCCTGTGGTCCCAGACAACCCTCAGTCCCACAGATGTCACTCAGCCCTGCCTGGGGCAGCCCCACCATCCCATGGTTTTGGCACTGCCACTCCCCATCTGAGGAGCACCTGGTGCCAGCAGGAGAGGCCTAGCCTGGGGCTCCTGGAAAAGCAGGGCAGAGCTGTGTGGGGCTGTGGCCCTCTCCTCAGCAGCACATGGTCCTACTGCTGCCCACAGTCCTCACTGCAGCCTTCCTGTGCCATGCTCCTCACCATCTTGTGTCCCTGTCATGCTGTGTGACACTACCCCATATGCCACTATGAGGTCACCAGGTCCTGGGCATCGTCCTCAGAATTCGTCCAGGACATGGTGGCACACTTGTGTCAGGGCAGGGCCTTGCCACCCTCATGCTGCTCCTGCACTGGCCTTAGGCCGTACTCGTCTGTGGCCAGCCCCAGGACACACTGCTGGCCTGTGGCCAGGGCCAGGCAACAGTGGGGATGGCAGCAGTGCTGTGCTCAGGGCTGTGCCCTGTGGTCCACAACCCACACAAGGGGCAGGGGCTGGAGGGACCTGCTGCAGGGGCACATCCTGACAGGGTCACGGGCCACAGGCCCCTGGGGAGGCTGAGTGTCCAGGGGAGGCTGTGGACAGGGGAGGCTGAGAGTGCATGTGTCTGGTTGTCCTGCCGTGCCTGGGGCCGCCCTGCAGTGCCCAGGTACTTGGATCGAAATGGGTCTCTGGGTGTTGGTGGTTCCTTGACTGTGGATGCACAGTGATGGTGTGAGCACAGACCTGCTGCTGGCCTGTGCTAATGACATGAGACTCCCTGGGCTGTGTGTGGTCCGTTCCCAATGCTCGGTGCAGTTTCACAGGTAAGTGTTTTAACTGGAAATTTCCACAGCCGAACTGGGCCCAGAAGCTGAACGCAGATGAACCATAATAGAAATCATCAGTTGCCATGACTACCTGCTCCACCAGCAGGTCGCAGTAACAGGCAATGGGAGCAGGCACAGCACTAACAGTCCTGTGAGCAAGGTTGCTGAACCCCCCACTGTCCAGAACACAACTGAATTTGGCCGCAATTTCTGCAGTGCAAGGAAATAAAATTTCCCTGTAGATTTCAATCTTGTTCAGGCAGCGACAGCTAGGGCATAGAGCATTCAGAGCACACAGAGCCTTTATGGGACAAAGCCTCATGCCGTGTGTGCTATGCCGTGCCGTCTTGCACGGTGCCACAGGCAATGCTGCTCTGTACCACAGATGTACCACACTGTGCTAAGCTGCAGGCAGCGCCTGCCTTGATGGGCTTGACACTGCTCCAGCTCCTCGTGAGCATTTGGGGCAGCCCCACAGCCGCCTGTCTGTACTCAGCTGGTGCTGGGTCAAACTGGCCACTCTGCTGTGTGAGCACAGGGGGGAGGGACTTGTCTCACTTTAATTACTACCGTAATGTTACTCTTTTCAGTGCCACCTTAATTGAAATTAAACAGCTGCTGTGTTCAGGCTGGGACAAAAGTGAATCCTTTCTCATTCCCCTCCTGTTTAATGAAGACTGACATGCTGGGAGAAAACAAAGGCAATCCAGCTGCTGCCTCTTGCTGGCACATGCATCAGCAATTACCTTTGACCCCATGGGCCAGCAGAGACACCTCAAAGCACCCTGCAGCCATCAGCCCCAGGCAGCCCAGCCCTGTGTCTTGGGGAGCTCCAGCCCAAAAGGTCTGGCTGGGGGTGTGCAGGCAATGAGGTGCCTACAACATGGGGCATGCCAGCACGGGGGTCTCAGTGCCCAGGCGCTGTGTCCAGGCTTTCATTCCATCTGTTAAGAAGTGCCTGGCCACAAACCATAACACAGTGCAGCCCCTTGGCACCCCCATGCTACCATGGTCCCGCCATCCCTGTGGGCTTAACCAGCTTCAGCCTCACAATGTTCACAGTCACCAACTAGCCTATGTGGCACCTCACCCTCAGCCAGGGCAGCAATGTCAGCCCAGGAGTCTTCATCAGCCTTAAGGTTTCTTTTTGTTTAGGACCAGGAGTTTGCTTTATGTCATTCTGTACTTTAAAATATGCAAAATGAGGTGCTGCTACAAACCTCATTAACGCCCGCCTCCAACATCATTAAGATGTTTCCAAGAAAATTAATTGAGAGACTCATTAAAAATAAATTAAGAAAAATGTGTTGCAGAGCGCCTGCTCCAAGCTCGTAAATCACGGCTCAGAGCTCCAGGCCGCTGCACAGGCAATTAACGCCAGCCAATTTGTTTTATCCTGGCTGCGAAAATTAGAAAGCAGACATGGAGATTAGATTAGGCATGTCTGTCAAGCGGAACTTGGAGTGAATATTTTAGGATACAAAATGGAAATCAGAAAAACAAAGCTGGGACTTCATTCAGGAGAGCTAGTGGGCAGAGGGGGTGGGGAGGAAGGAGGTTTGCATGTTCTCTATGCCATGGCTGTCGATGACACCCATCTTGTGATCCTGCTACCACCAGCTCCATTTTCCCCTGCACATTGCCCAGCCTTGGTGGCTGCACAGATGCCAATCACTCCTCTTGGGGAGCATGAGCTCACAGTGAGAGCATTCTGAGCTGCTGTGTGTGACACAGCCCAAGCCAACATGTCGCCTGCGTGTGCTGATTACACACTTGGATTAGCAAACACAGTGCATCTGGGTGAGA
The DNA here is from genome assembly GCA_020086605.1 of Lanius collurio. Lineage (NCBI taxonomy): Eukaryota > Metazoa > Chordata > Aves > Passeriformes > Laniidae > Lanius > Lanius collurio. Next base: position 10,593,917 of record JACBWW010000023.1, on the reverse strand, counting down.
TCACTGCTTTGGCCTCTGTCAGCTTTAGGCTGTTGGTGCCCCTTTGTCCATCTCCAGTACCTTCCAACACAGGAGCTCAAACCACTTAATATTCATGAACCAAACTGCAGGGCCCCTCTGTAAAGCAAGGGCTATGATCCCTGTTTCACACAGAGGAGCCAAAGAAGAGATGACTTAAGGTCTTGCTTGTACTTGCATGAATGCACAAGTAGCTCGTGCAGCAACTGCTGCACTGGCACATCCCACAAGCATGTGGGACATGATGGTGGGTGCTCATGCAGCCAGACGTCCAGCTGCAGAGGTAGCATGGCCCTTCATGGCAGTGAGAACCTGTGTGCTACCAGTGCTCATGGTGCAGGGGGACCGTGGAGCTCTGGTAAAGGCTACAAAAAGAGCCATGGGCACTGCGTCAGCCTGCACAACTCGAGTGGTGTGCGAGGGGTTTAGTGCAGAGCAAGGGGTAATTTGGTCACACATCAGAATGCAAGAGGTAAGTGGGTACAGAGCAGAAGAAGGCTCTTGGATCAGCAGGCAGAAGTGCAGTGTAGTCTGATGTCTGTGAGATGACACAAACCAAACTGAAACTGGAGTTCAGCACACGGAGGAATGGTTACCTCTTGGCAGAGCAAGTTGAACACTGCATGGGCCATCCATGGCCACTTGGAACCAAGTCTGGACAGCTTATTTCCAGCCCTGCTACCAGTCCCTGAACCCAGAGCAGACACTGATGCTGATCCTGTGGTGGAAGAAAATGAGGTCTTCTCTGCCCTTCTGGTGCCCTGAGCCATCTGCTCATGTCGTTCCAACCTCTGCCATGGGTAGGACACATTCCACTATCCCAAGTTGCTCCAAGCCCCGTCCACCATGGCCTTGGACGCTTCGAGGGATGTGGCAGCCACAGCTGCTCTGGGCTCTGCCAGTGGTGGGCGGGGGCTGAGAGGGAATTGAGGTGAAAGGAGCGGGGCACAGGGGAGAAGGGGGGTGCTCAGAGTGCCCCGGGGGTCGGGAGTGCCGCGGGGAGGCTGAAGGCGGATGCTTCGCGCCTGCGTACTGACAGTCTTTGCTCCGCCTCGTTCCCGCCCGGCAGGGGTCGCTCTCGACCCGCGCGGCGCTGCCCGTGAGGGCGGCTCCGCCCCGTGCACCCCCGGGCACCCCCAGCCACCCCTCGAGCATCCCCAGGCACTCCCTCCGGCCATCCCCCGAGCAACCCCGAGCACCCCCCGGGCAACCTCTCCTGGGCGCCCCTCGAGCATCCGCGAGCACCGCCTGGGCACCGCCGAGCACCGCCGAGCACCTCCCGGGCACGCCTCAAGCACCCTCCAGCACCTTTGTTCTGCTGCGGTCCCCGCTGGGGCTGGGCAGGGACCGCTGCCCGGCCTGGAGGTGCCCGGGCCGGGGTTGCCGAGCCGAAGTTGCCAGAGCGGAGTTGCCCGGGTATGGGGGGTACCCGTGCCGAGGGTCAGGTGCTGGGAGAGCCGGGCTGGGGGCTGCTCGGAGCAGGGGTGCCCGGTGCTCTCGCCGCAGCTCAGCCTCAAGCCGGGGCAGACGGAGGGCTGGCGGGTCCTGAACTAGGAATGGGATTCATGAACGGGGAAACGGGATCAACGTCTCCGTCGGTAGAATCTTAATAAGCCTTAAAGGTTGTTTCTGAACGGTTCCA